>JAAGNO010002372.1:53024-77228 GCA_033439905.1 Ceryle rudis
GGAGGAAGTTCTTTACCACAAGAGTGGTGGAGCACTGGAACAGGTTGCCCAGGGAGGTGGTTGAGGCCCCATCCCTGAAGACATTCAAGGTGGGGATTGACAGAGCTCTGAGCAACCTGCTCTAGTTGAGGATGTCCCTGCTCAGTGCAGGGGGCTTGGACTAGATGATCTCTAGAGGTCCCGTCCAACCCAGATATTTCCATGTTTCTAAAAGCTGAGAACCCTGGGGCTGTTTAGCCTGGAGAAGACTAAGAGGGGATCTTATAATGCTTATCAATAGCTAATGGGCCCCCATGGTTCGAGAGGATGGGACCAGACTCTTATCAGTGGTGCCCAGTAACAGAACAAAGGGTAACAGGCACAAACAGGAACCCAGGAGGTTCCATCTGACTATGAGGAAAAGCTTTCATGTGAAGGTGCCAGAGCTGTGAGGGTACAAGCTGCCTACTGAAGCTGTGGAGTCTCCTCTGGAGACTTTTAAAAAACAACTGGATACGATCCTGTGCAAACTGCCTTCAGTGACCCTGCTTAGCAGGGAGGTTGGACTAGATGATCCCCAGAGGTCCCTTCCAACCCCCACCACACTGGGATTCTGTGATTCATTGCATCTAGCTATACACCCTCAAGGATAAAAGTAAAAGATAGATAATACCATAATTATTCATATTCATTTAATCTTGCTTAGAGTTTGGAAATCCCAGGCAAGAACCATCAGCATTACCTGAAAACTCATCCAGGTGCAAGATAACCACATGCAAGAAAAGGAACAGTTAGGAAAATGGCTGGACAATTTCTGAACTCTACCCTGGACTATTTCAGTAGACAGGATGAAGACAGTATCAGGGACATTCCCAGGCTTCACCTATGCAATTGCTTGCACTAATTCTTCCCTGGTGAATATCTTACACTTCTAGGAAAGATTTATCCAGCTCCACCTTTCTCTGATCTCTCCACTGCAATTCACTCATTTTTGTCATGGAGACACAACTGGAAATACCAGCAAAACTTCTCAGTGGTTACTGTAGCTTGATACCTGGCTATCTGCCTTTCTTTGTGCATATCTCTTTTCAGTCAAGACACTAGTCCCATTACAATTATACTCTCCTATCAGCCATGATGGGAGAAACTTCTCAGCACTTTTCTTTCCCCAAGTTAAAACTCGAGTTCTTAGGAAGGCCAAACTAATATCCCTGCTAGCCAAGCAACAAGACTTCGGGGGTTATATTAATGTGCACACCATCTACATAAACCTATGTTTCTAAGTCTTCTTGTCATTAGATATGTATTTAAGACCTTTCTCTCTTCTCTTGGTTTGGCTTTGATGAGATGTCAGAAGCCTCAACCCAAGCAAAGAGTCCAACTTCAAGAATACAGATGGATCTCAATTTGTGAGATCAGCTCCCTAGGTGGGAAAGAGGACTTATTATAAGACCATAACACAATGTACACAACTGCATCAAGTCAGTTTATTTATTCACTGTATTCACAAGGATATCCAGCAAATTCCTTCTCAGAATTTACTCATTGCACTTGGATATATTCATGTCAAACACAGCAAGCCTGCTTCATAAATTCAGATGACCTGTTAGACCAAAGATACAAACAACTAAATGCTCTTTTTTTTCTCAAGCAAAACTGATTAAAATTATTTTGTCCACACTACATAAAATTAAACCCACTTTCTGTTAACCCTGAACCATCAATAATTTGTTAATGAACAAGATCAAAGAGTTTCTCAATGGATAGAAAAATCTAGCATCTAATCCAAAGGATTACAGAGTAGAATAGGTTCATTTTAGCCATAAGCTTTTTCAGTCACCATTTACTGCCCACCTAAAATACTCCCAGCATAACCTGCAATCCCAGCTATGATACAGTAATAACAAATTTTTCTCCTCATCTCTCCACATTGGCTTGTGTGGCAGAAGAGAAGGAAAAGTAGCCATTGTATTGCATCACTCTGAGTTTAAGCACCAAAAAACCTGAACGTGGCAGTAACAGATGAGATCTAAAGCCCTCCGATTCTTCATTCACCCCTCCAGCAAATGCTAAACTGCTTATGCATAAACTCAGAAGTACAAATACATATATAAACACCTTTTATCAGCAAGTAAAAATCACTGTGAGGCATCGACTGACAAGGTCCAGACCTTACAGGATGCTACATAGTATAAATAGTCTACAGTTTTCAAGCAAGGGAGAATAAAACCGGCAAAGATAGAATTTAGCTAAAGGTTCTCTTAGCCAGCACAAAGTCTCCATATTGAGAAGATCCCAACTAGAGCTGGCAGAGAGGTGCAGATGTTAGTGAATTTGACGGTAAAGAAGAAACAGTGATGGCCAGAACGCAGCAGATATTTCTTGCAGAATCTACTGGCTAAAAATAACATCCTGAGGGAGATATATACCTGTTAGTTTTCAGTTCAGAAGTTATTTTAAGGGATATATAGCATAATTTGGAGAAAGTAAGGGAGATTCTGCTTCTATTCAACGGAATAACTTCATTTAAAATTCAGATTGTTAGAAAATAAAAGCTCTATATTCATTTTCTGATAGGATTCAGCTTTGACTCCCTGACACGAATGGCCATCATTTAATCAGCCCACATCAGATAAGACTGATGAGCAGTTGAGAACCTCCCACACTCTCAGAAACACCACAGAACAGCTTAAACAAAAATTAAACTTCACAACTGGGAGAATAATTCTGTTCAAGGGTATGGGGGGGGGGGGGGAAATAGACCTTATTGTACAACTGAATTAAGCTCAACTGATCAAAAAATAAGCCTTCATAACTTATTTTCCCTTAGGTCTGTCTTGAAGATAACTTCAACTGATTCCAGCTATCAAATAATGGTTCAGATGCAGCTCCCTGGCAATAGTAAACAATAATATATTTCTTGGGGTAGCACACCAACTTTAGGGTTCAAATGCAATAAAAACAAGGTTCACTGAATATAAGTAACATCCGATTAACTGGAATGGTTGGGAATATTTATATTTCTCAGGACAATATAGAAATTCTCAATATTTTCTCAATATACTGCACAAGGGATTAGATTAAGCACAAATTCATGACATGCAACATCAGCAATAATTATTATGCTTTTCTAAATAAATAGCACTAATTAAAACTATTTGGTATTTTATCTAATGACTTACAGATATAGGTACTTAATTTATGGAGTGATACCATATACAAAAAAATGAAAAATAATTAATCACTTTCATCTGCTATACAACAAGCTATTGTTTCAGTCTAAGCTACTATAAGCTTAAATTTATTAAAAACCAACAAACCATGCACTGCAATTCAGAATTGACTCTTCACAGCAAATCTAGGAGGACAAAAATATCTCCTACTGAAGGAAAACAATCAGTCACGAACATTCCCCATTATTTGTGTTATTGTTAAACCTCTGTAATAATACATAATATTCCAAAAATTTAAAGATCCTACAAGGCACAACTGCTGCACAGTTCTGATAACCAAGACACATTTGTAAAATTGTTGAATTTTTTGTTTCTTATTTTTTTTGTTTTGTTCCCCACCCTTCTTAACATAAATAAATATGAATACAAGTTATATATATTTGTATTTAATTATCACACAACACCACAAGAAACAAACAAAAAAAAATATTCCCTGCGTCATTCTGGGGAACCTCAAGAAGTGCTGTTTTTCAGACATACATAAAAGAATGGTTTAGGTTGGAAGGGACCAATTCCAATGCCTTGCCATAGGCAGGGACACCTCCCACTAGACGATGTTGCTCAAAACCCCATTCAACCTGGCCTTGAACACTTCCAGGGATGGAGAATCCACTGCTTCTTTGGGCAACCTGTGCCTGCGTCTCACCACCCTTGGAGTGAAGAATTTCTTCCTAATTTCTAATCTAAGTCTCTCCTCCTCCAGTTTGAAGCCATGTCCTCTCATTCTATCACTATAAGCCCTTGTAAAAAGTCCCTTCCCAGCTTTCCTGTAGGCCCCCCATCAGATACTGGAAAGCCTCAAGAAGGTCTCCCCAGAGCACTCTCTCCACCAGACTGAGCAACCCCAACTCTCTCAACCTGGCCTCACAGCAGAGGGGTTCCAGCCCTCAGATAATTTTTGTGACCCTCCTCTGTACCCACTCCAACAGGTCCATGTCCTTGTGTTGGGGGCTCCAGAGCTGGACAATGGCAGTTAAGCCCTTCCAAAGAATGTAATCTTTTTTTCTTATGAAAACCATCCACAGTCTAACAAAATTGTAATTCATTTTGGTTACTGTGCACAAAGGTCAGAATAAGAGGCAATAACACCTGAGATTGTATTTTAGTTATACATTTCATCACAAAAACATCATAGAATTAAAAATTAAAAGATTGTAGAAAAAAAGGTCCTGTTATAAACTGCTACAAAACAAAACTAGCAATAAACATAATCACCTTATACTTTTAGCTAATTGTGACACTGAAGTCAGAGAAAAGAAACACATTACAATTATTAAATTTAATATTGTTAAGAACAGAAATTCTGATAAGATTTTTTTTTTTTTCCAATCACACATTCCTTACAAGATCTTGATAATGGTAATGTGATAAAAGACACATGGCAGGGCATTTATCTGTTACTCTTCAAACACGACAACAAGCACTGAAAAAAACCAAGTACTCCAGCAAGCTCCAATACTCTTACATTTCTGACATCCTCTGACAGACAGAGAAAGCTTTAATTAGTTCGCTAGTTCAGGGCTTCCTAGAATAAACGTAATTCTGTCATTTCTAATGTGTTCTCATGATCAGTTAATGGATTTTTTTTTTTTTTCCTTGCCTGCAGCTCAGACAACCTTCCTGTCTTACAATTTTTTTCTAAATCAATTCATAGGTTATCCATATTTTCTCATCTGGAACACTAAAGAGCTTGTCTAAAAATTAAATTTTAATGGACTGTTCTTCTGACTCACTGAATGTTCTTTTTCAAATCTAAATCACATTTTTGTATTAATTCCTAAAGTTTCACTAGAAATCAGTGGATGTGCCACCCATTGAAAATCTGTCCCTCACATGCCTATGTATGCATTGAGTTCAGAGCCTAAATCCTCCCCACTCACACAAACAGAGATACAAAAGGCTTGATTAGCAATTTTAGACCCAAAAGACTTGTGTACAACCATTCCTGGTTTTTCAGGCATTCTCCAAAATCATACACAGCTTGGAGAAGAAGAGAATATGCTAAATATTTCAGGGTGAACATCAAAATAAACTATGGATTTCTTTTGGTGATGCTAGAAATCACCAAAATCTGACAAATTTTGGTGGTACAGGACCTCAGGATGCCACTGAATCACAGAATGGTTTGGGTTGGAAGATGACCTTTCAAGGTCATCTAGTCCAAACCCCTGCACTGAGCAGGGATATCTGCCACTAGAGCAGGTTGCTTAGATCCCTGTCCAACCTGACCTCAAAGGTTTCCAGGATTATGGCTTCTACCACCTCTCTGAGCTATTATCTACCTCTAACTCCTAGTCAAATTAGGGCTGCCCTCAAAGGCTGCTCAGGAACTTGTGCAGTGCAGTTCTCTTGTAGTTTCTGGCCATTAAATCTCTCTTCTATCCAGTGCCCTATTTTTAATGACTTACGGAAGCACTTCACATCTCTATGATTTCTTTGTTAAGCAGCTCTTACCAATCTAGAGGGGGACTTCAAACTGAACAGAGATTAAATATTTATGTATTTATCTGTCAAGATAAACTTTCAAATTAGATGTTCTCTTTAGGAAGGAATGTGCCTTGAAACTTTAAGGAGATCCAAATCTTTGCATGTGGAATGTGCTCACCATATCTTGTTGAGGTTGTCACTGCATAGGCAGATTGCAATCTAAACCCAAACAGGTAAATGAGATACTATTCTTGACTTGGCCAGGCTGTATATATGCAATTTTAAGCAGGAAAAAAAGAAAAGCTTTTAAACTGGGATGACTGCTTACTTATCTGAGAAAAACAGAAAGAGCAGCTGAATAACTTAAGCTAAAAATGCAACAGATAAACACAATCTGAAGGGAGCACACTTGAAGCTTTCGTGATGATGTTTGTGTGGCTCACAACAACATGCCATAGTCAAACATACTTTATTGGTTTCAAAGTTGAGAAAAGAAATCTAGTAACTTCTCTAGTATGAGAGATTAACTCACATAAAAAAAAAAAGAAAAGAGGTTTTTTCTGTCAATACTGTCTAGAAACTGATGAAATCAAGAAGGCAGAATTGAAACATTCCTAAATGTTGAATAAAACAATAGCCCAACATTTCTCTACCCACTCTGGACTGCACTTTATTTTCTCTAGTCTTCTTGACATACTGCTAAAATAAAAATAGTTTATCTCATCAAAACACAAAAGTAAAGATCTTGGGCACCTTTGTTTCAATCACTGAAGAAATCTATGCCCTGTACTTCAACCTGTAATTTCTTTATTTAAATTTGTATCAAACATAAATCTACCTAAACCAAAAGTTGACTCAAGCAACTTGAGAAACTACAGAACTACAACGGTACTTCCACTTCTCGGCTGATGTATTCTCCTTTCTGGGCAAGGTGTTGGAAAATAAAACAAAGTGAAAGAAAAACAGGAAATTCACTCACAGAGGACTCAGTGATTTGCTCTTTTCACAACAGATCACTGTTCACATCAGCATCACTTCCTATGTCAACAGCAAGATCAGAGTAACAGAGAACTTGTAACTTAATTTTCAGTTGGTATCACAACAAATCCAAGATTTTAGTCCTGTCTTCCATATCAGCAACAAAATTATCATGGTTTATAATGGAAGTTAATTACCGGAAGTTAATTAATGTTATCAACAGTGATGTGAAATGAGACGTACATCACTTTGCCGTTGAGTCTATAAAGTTGTGTACGTTGTTAGACTTTCACATCCAGAATAATTTGTAGAAAGATAGCATCATTTTTTCCCAGAAACAAAGAAGGAAGAATAGGTGTAATTTCTTTGGAAAGTGACTCTCTGTAAGGCCCATAGGAACCATACAGAGACATCATTTTGGGGTAATTAAAGAAGTAGTGATTTATATTTTATCTCTGTTTTTTTCTGAAAACAAAACCATCAAGTTTGGTCTCATGCTTAAATGAGGGCCTACATTTCTATCCTGCAAACCAATCTCAAGATCCACAATGTCTGCAAGAATTTATTAGTAACAGTTGCGTGGACAATTGGGGCTAGCTGGCATTCATTTTTGATATATTGAGAATTCTTAGAAGAAAGTATTTTAAATAATGGAACTACCAATCTTGAAGCTCACTAGGATAAAATTTTGTGATCAGCATCCCATTATAAATGGCAACTCAGGGACAGAAAGGCACCGCGTCACAGACTCAGCAAATAGCACTGATGGTTACAGAAGTTGGATGTCTACTGCCATAGTTTTCTGGACCTCACAGCACATGCAAATTTGAACAGACACAGGAAACGTGACGTGCGTGGGGACATACAAAGATTTCCTCTGACAATACAGAAACTGGTCTGATTAAAAGCTGGATAACACCGATATACACATTATACCTGTTACATTGCATCACTTCCATCTTGCTCTTTCTAGACCATTGGACAAATGTTTTAGCCTCTGTTAAAAAATTTTACTCAGGTGAAAGATAACTGGTTGAGCATACACACCTAAGAAAACACATTATGAAATGAAACAGGGTTTAATACTTTCTTGAATTCAGTTTGGTTGGTTTTGTTTGTTTTTTAATGCGTACCTCTCTTCCAAACCAAGAGTGTGTGCTCAGTCTTATATTAGCTGTTCCATAAATTTATAAACTGCTTTTAAAAGACAAACATAAGTAAATAGTTGTTTGTCTCTGCATTCCTGCTTGTAATTTGAGAGTATAAATTATTTAGAACAAGTACTTCTAAGCATGTTTGAACAGAGCTTTCCACCAGAGATCATGAACAAAAGCTGCTCAAGTATTTATTATCAAAGGCTATTAAGATAATTACATGAAATGAGTAAATATAGCATCAGGCTAAGGGAAGAAGCAAAACAAATTGAAGATACTTGCCTGGGTAACGAGCGGCTCCAATAGCCTCTCTACTGTGAGAGTCCTGATTTCCAAACTTTTGGGGTCCCATTTCAAAATGATAGGTGATGTTGCAGAAGTCATACTCCCTAGAACAGGCAAAATTACACAAAGTTCATGGAAAGTATTAGTGCAACATGCAAATACTGCATAGAATGTATTTACAAAATAGCATATATGCTGTTCCCACTCACATATAAAACACTTCTCCATAATCTTGCTAGTGTTCCTCTACTGCAAACTCCCAGGTCTACCACTGTCATATCCACCAAGTGCTTAAACATTTACATTCAGGACTTCTTTTTCCTCTCCTTACCCATTAAACATAGCTACTCTATCATGCTGCATACACATTGTATTGTGCATATGTGGTAAAGTCTTGGTAATGGAGGAGCTGCAAGGTGGGCACTGAGAGAAGAGGCCAAGGGCTGCCCCATACTGGGCGCAGCATGCACCCACCACAGGACACAGCTAAGCCCATCAGCAATGCTGGTGACATCTCTGGGACACGTTTAAGAAAGGACACAATGCTGCATAGCAGTGTGAGAAGTGAGGTAAAGAAAGCGTGAGAAATAATCCCACAAACCCCAAGGTCAGAAAGAAGGGGGAGGAGGTGCTCCAGTCACTGGAGCAGCCTGTGGAGAAGACCACGGTGAGGTATTTCACTGCAGCCCACAAAGGAGAAGATACAACTGCAGGCCACAGTGTGCCCAACACAGGTATGTTCTGAAGGAGCTACATCCCATAGGAAGTACACACAGGAGCAAGTTTATGCAGAAGGACTGAAACCCATGGAGAGGACCTGCACTGGAGCAGGGGAAAAGTGTGAGGAAGCAGCAGCAGAGACAAAGCATTATGAACTGACTGAAACCCCCATCATTCCCCATCCCCCCCATGTTGCTCGAGGCAGAAGGAGTAAGGAAGTAGAAGAGTCAAGAGTGTAAATGTGAAACTGAGACTGGAGGAAAAGAAAAAAAAAAAAAAAAATGAGGGGAAGGAGTAAAAGATTTTAGTGGTTTTTTTTTTTTTTTTTCCCTCCCTCAAAATCCAACTCTAATTTCATTAGCGATAAATTAAAGTCATTTTCCCCTAGTCAAGTTTGTTTTGCCCATGACAATTACTGTTAAATGATTGCCCTGTTTTTATCTCCGCCTATCAAGTTTTCATCTAATTTTCTCTTCCTGTTTGTTGAGGATGGAGAGGGAGAGAATAGCTTGGTAGGTACTCTGCAGGCAGCCATAGACAACCCACCAACACATGAAATACAGCAAATTCAACAAGCCTTCTCAGCTTTTTGAGTAAAACTTCCCTAGGGTATTCTCAACTTCTTAATTTAGTATCAAAAAAGGTAGTACTCATTTAATAATAAAAAAAGAATTCTCCAGACCATCAAAAGCAATTTAATACCACTCTATTTACCATTTCAGGTTTTCAAGAAATTTTCAAGACAGTTGACTTCATTTTTGAAATTCCAGATACAGAAAAATCCAGCTGTTAGGTATCTATGCAACTTAATGAACTGGGAAGTGATGTAAGTATTTGGTGACAAGCAATGCCACATATAAATCAACTTGTCAATTAGGAAAAAAAAAAAACAAAAAAGACAGTGAAAAATAAGGAAAAAAGTTCATTTCAAATAATTATGCTTTAAATATTTCCCCTTTATTTTAAAACTAATTAAAAAAAAAGTCTCAGAGGCCTAAAACATCGTGAGAACTTTATCAGGGAAAGACAAATCAATATGATATTGTACATTGCATAACTGAGATCCAAATCAAGCCCTCCATATATAATATCCCAAACATTTTTAAATGTTTTCTCCAGAAAAATAAGTTTAACTCTACAAGCTAATTTCAGTAATACAAAAAAAAAAAACCAACCCAACCCTACAAGCAAAAAAAAACAACAAATCCACCAAAAGCCCAAACAAACAGGAAAAAAATCCCCAACAACAAAACCCACATCCCTCAACAATTCAGTGACCAATGTCAAAAGCACTTCAGCTGTTGCTCCTTGAATAATAATCCACTTCATAATGCTTAAGTCAATAAGGTATATACTTAATACTTAGAAATTAAGTAAAAAAGATTTAGTGTCTACAAAATAAGTTCCACCACCTTATTCAGGAGAATGTCTTAACTAATCACTATCACTCAAAATTAACTTTTTAGTAAGGCTATGCAAAATTCATTTACTGTCTGCAAAATATCTTCACTGTGTTACCAGCAGACAACTTGAGGTATTTGCTAAAAGAGAGACATCTCAGAACTCCTTAATCAATGCATTCAGAAAATATATAAACTCAGCCCTTAGCCTCCTCCCATTAGCAAACATCTGGGAGCAGAATTATCTGATAACATCTACTGGGGGCTAAAATTGCTATTATTCAGTTTGCACTCCTGTGAAAAACAAAATTAAAAAAAATCATTAGGCTTTGTGTTTTACAATGCTGCAAACACCCATCCATCTGATTAAAGAAAAATGAGACAGTTTCTAGGTACTGTAAACGTGGTTAATGTGCGACCTATCCTCACTCTTCCAACAGACAACATTTAATTGTCTTTCAGAACCTGTTTCTATTTTCTATAAAGATGGTTGCTACTCAGCCTCCATATTCAAAAAGTTTGAAGTACGCAATTATTCTAGTCGATAATTTGAGTTCTGATACTTTATATGTGTCAAATACAGATTCTTTCTTTTTAATAAGCACCCTTTTCCTCACTAACTACTCACTTGGGTACTCAAACATACAAGTCTCATTATACAAAACTTTATTCAAAGCTGTAGCATAGTCCCAAGCCTACAAAAGCAAACTAATTTCAGTGCACTGCAATCGCAAAGGTGACACAAAAGGTAACCCAGATGATCAGTTGTTTCAATCAGAATACTGCCTCAGTTTCAACCTTTACTAAGAAACAGAAAAAACTATCCTTCAAAACTCAGTATGAAAGGGTGAGCAATGCTTTCAACTATAAAAATGATACATGCAAGAAAAAGCCTTATTAAAAATCTTTAAGAAAGTTTTTCATTTGCAGTAAAATTGACCCACAAAAACAAGTAGGTAAAATTAAAAAGTCAAATCAGTGCATTTTCCTCAACATTTCTCCAGCTGCTGTCACAACAGCAATTTCAAATGACAAAAGACCGAAAAAAAAATGTTACCTGCCCAAGTGTATGTTATACAAATAGATGGACTATTTCTTCCTTACCATTTCTACAAGGATTTTCATAGACCGAAGAGACAAACAGGGACTGCTCAGCGGGGTAAGGGTATGGACGCTAACCATACCATATGGCTATTAGCCCAAATGTTCTCCAAACGATTAGCTTTAAGTACTTCACCGAAGACGTAAAATTGCTTCATAGCTTATATCTGGCTTGGGGTTGTACAGTACCTGGGAGGAATATAACTTAGAAAGGGAGAGCCATCCTGGAGGAAGACTGGGAGAGACTAGAAGAGGGGGCTACCAAGAATCTTATGAAGTGTAAGTTCTTGCACCTGGGAAAAGATAATCCAGGAGCACAACTGTCGTGGTTTAGCCTTCACAGGCAGCCAAACACCACTGAGCTGCTCACCCACTGCTTCCCCCTGCCCCTCTTTCACACTCCCTCCCATAGGATGGGAAGGAAAATCAGGAGGAAGAAAAAAAGGTGAGACCCCAGGGGTTGAGATAAGGACAGTTTAATAAAACAACACAAAGACAGGAGAAAACAACAGTACTAACAATAATATTAAGATGATATACAAAGCGAGTGATAGGCTCTACCTGTGTCCGAGCTGCCAACTTTTCCTGCTCCAGATGCACTGAAGCAACTTGAAAACAGGTGCTCCTATACCAGCCCTCCCCTTATATATAGGAATGACTCAGTATGGTAACAAATATCCCATTGCCTCGTTCAGTTGTTTATCCAGCTGTGGCCCCTCATAGCTGCAGCTCCTCCCAACTGCCAGGGCCAGCAGCTGCTGGGGATAATTAACCTCAACCAAACCCAGGACAGCAGCCCAAGCTGGGGTCTACGTGGCTAGGAAAAAGCTCTGTGGAAAGGGACCTAGGTGTCCTGGTGGACAAGCGGCTCGCTGTAAGCGAACAGTGTGCTGCTGTGCAAAGAAAGCAAATGGGATGCTGGGTGTATCGACAAGGGCATCACCAGCAGAGACAGAGAAGTCATTATCCCATTCTACTCAGCACTTGCCAGGCCACCCCTAGAATACCATGTTTGGTTTTTGTCCCTCCTGTACAAAAAAAAAAGATGTGGAAAAGCTAGAGAGGGTCCACAGAAGGGCCACAAAGATGATCCAAGGACTGGGAAGCTGCTGTATGAGGAAAGCCTAAGAGAACTCATTTATTCAACCTTGAGAAAAGAAGACTCGGGGGAGACCTTATCACCATAGTCCAGTATTTAAATGGTGGCTACAAAGAAAATGGAGATTCCCTTTAAAAAGGAGTCACATGAAAAAGATGAGGCGTGATGGGTACAAGTTGCTCCTAGGGAGATTTTGATTGGACACAAGATGGAAATTTTTCACATGAACAATCAGCCCCTGGAATAATCTCCCCAGGGAAGTGGTGGAGTCCCCAACATTGGATGCTGTTAAGATTCAGCTGGACAGAGTGCTGGGCCAGTTTGTCTAGACAGTGCTTCTGCCAAGAAGGGTTGGACTAGATGACTGAGGTCCCTTCCAACTTGGTATTCCATGATTCTGTGATTGTGTGACCAGAGGATAATGGCATCCCACAACATTTTTCATATAAAGATAAAAGTGTGTTAGGATAGATAAAAAAACCACACAGTATTAACCATAAGTAGTAACATGTGCTGATTATTCTTTGGGGTAAATATCACTGAATTAAAATTCACATGGTGTTTTAATGATTGAAGAGTTAAGAAAATATTGTTAGCAGAAATTTCCAGTGAAACTTAATCTCTTTGGTTCACTTATCAACTGGCAGAGTGGGATTGTCTGAATTTGAAATTTTATATTATTAAATAAGGAAAGTATGTTAATAGCACTGAAATAATACTGCTAAAGGATACAGGTTATTGCAGTCCTTATACTAAAACTAGCTCCACATTTTTAAAGAATATATTTAAGAAATTCTATTGCCTAACTGTCCTTTTTCTTCCTTGAGCATGTGCCAAAATACAGCTGTCTCTTCTTTTAAGCTTTTAGTTTCTCCCAAATACAGTAATACAGGAATGTCTCTACCCAGTTTGGTAACTATCATTCCATGTGAACATTTGTTTAGGCAGTCTTTCTTCAAAGCCTCTCTGTAAGGAAAATAAGCACTTAAATTGGTCAACAAATGATTAGAATAGATTCCTCTATTAAAGACATACTCTACAGCAGTGGAATTCTTCACTGAGACAACAGTCACCAAAACTCTAACCCCACAACCACCCTTAGCACCAATTCACACAGCAGAATTTTACTTTTTGGAACCTTCTACAAAACCCAAATATTTAGCATGTGAAATTACTTGTTTGTCTATCACAGTACAATGCATTGTTTTCCTCTACAATAGAACCACTTTCTTTGTAACTTACACAGATGTGCATTCCAATAGTCAAAAGCTGCTCACTAGTGACAGTGCATCTCACTTCTATTCTGCAGCTTAAATGTAACAGCAAAAACATTTTAACTCTGCATGAACAAAAGCAACATTTGCTGAAGCAAACTGGTAATTTTTTTTTAGAAATATAAATATTGCCAGCCTAGAACAGGCCTCTGGTTCTTAGTTCAGTTCACATCTGCAATGCACAACACTGCAGGTATGAAGGACAGATGCTAAACGTTTCGTACTGAATAAACCAGAAAACTATTCTACCTGATTCATGGCAAATGTGTAGGATTAAACTGGTGGCAATACCAGGCTGGCAATACTGTCTGCACAAGTCTGTACTTCCAACAGTGTTATTTGCTACTGGAAGGCAAAAAATTATCTCCACTGGTGAGAAAAAAACATGTCCAGCAAGGTAGAAAGTCATTTGAGAGGAGGCAAAAGGGAAAGTATTAATAATTTAGCCCTCATTTCCAAGTATTTAATTTATATTAACCCTAATACTTCCCAGGATTTGTATATACTATTAAAAAAAAGTAGGCTTTACAAATTATTTTCTCACATCAACTACCATCATGGCCTAGAGTGCCCATGTCCAGACTAATGGTCTAATGTCCACACCCGCTTTGAACAGCCCTGATCTTCCACAGCAGAGAGGCCAGTACAGCTCTTCCTGCATGTTTCTATCCTTTGCACGTTGTAACAGTGCTATGAATTCCATCAAGAACATGACCTGATTGAACACTAACTAATCTTACAGAAGAAAAACAAGTTTTCAGGTCCCTGCATGACTTTGGTGCATGACAGTACCATTAATGAGCAAAGCTCTGACTAGGGCAGCAGAGGGGAAGGCGGGGACAGGACTTTCTCTTCAGCAGCACCATGGACACAAACTGGTTTAAGATGCCTGAGGAACTGAATGACAGACAGTCTGCGCTTTCTTGATTTGAATCCTTAGATTGAGAACCATGTCAAAACAAACACCTCTCCACACAGACACAGACTTATGTGAAGAATATGGAATTCCTTACAGCCTGTCTTGAGACAGACAGAAAAATTCTGAGTGACTTCACAGATGCATTTATGTGCTTCACTTGGAGCTAGAATTCCAAATACTTGAATGATTATATCTTTAACTATGCCTACAGAGTATATCTGCATGACCCTAGAGATGCACAGGCTGCCTCTGAATTACCTCATTTGGGTACTGGGTAGGCTGGAGAACAGGACAAACTAGCTCAGACATTAGAAATACTAGGCAAGGCACACAGCCCCAGAAACCCCACCACTTGACTGATGTGGCTGGCAGAGGACTGCAGTGATACCTGGTGGTATGTAGAGCTGACATTCTGCTCTTAGGATTATCTGCAGTATTGAGTAATGCAGACGTACCTTACGATCTGATCTGAGCAGCACCGCGAGAGCTCTGATACTCAAAGGAGCCTCTGGTTTCTAACACTGCTCTCAATCCATTTGCCCATTTTCTGTCTCTACTAACACAAGAATACAAGTAGAGATAGAATGACACAGAGAACAAGTGCAGAACAATTGCAAATAAAGGAAATAAGAGGGAAATGCTGAAAGGACAGAGACTAACAATGAGAAATAAAAGAACAATGGTAAAAGAAATAAAGAACATCCCTTTCTACACATAAAAGCACCTATCATTAGACAATGAAAGCCCAGTACAGCCTCCAGCAGACTGGGTTGAAGCAGAGTTGGCATGGGCTGTTCCTATCGTGTTACTTAAAAATGGGAAAAGAAGAAAAGGAAATAAAAATAAATAAAATAGAACAGGATGTTTTGGAGAAATATGTGTCTCCACATGTTTGAGCACAAAGTTTTTGATATGCTTGTTTATTTTGTTTCATAAATGTGACCCTTCTTTCATCCTTCCTAAAACTAAGGCAGGAAAAAAAAACAAGCCAAAATAAACTGTTAGGCCCCACTCCCAAGCTTAGCCATGCAGAGGATTTTTCAGTTTTTCTATGCAGTGAACTTCCTCTGCTATTCACAGCCCTATCCCATTCTGCTAATCCTCCGCCTCCACGGTGGGCTGAGATTTTGGTCTGGCCTCAACAAAACAAAGTTCTTATATGGAAGCAGCCCATTATGCAGACTCAAGACTTCTAGCCAATAAACCATTAAGTAAGGAGGAAAATAATGCTTTGACAAGTGGAGGATTAACCTTGGTAACAAAGCCAGTGGGACAGTGACCATGGAGTGCCCTGACGCAGGAACGGGAAAGCTATAAAAAGGCAATGTTTGAGTCATTCACACTTTTCAGTCGTGTTAACCAGCTCAGTCTTGGAGGCAACTGCCTACACCGAGACCTGACTGAGCCACGAGGGCAAATTGCCTTCAGAAATCAAAAAGGTCACAAAGAACTCACAGGGAAGGTGCAAACTGCACTGTAAGGGTCAGAGCGACAGAAAGGTTCCACCTACACCTACCCATACAACCTGCTTCTTCTGCTTTAACTCAAAGTAGTGATAATATGCTTCAAATTGTCGTGTAAAGCTGTGTGCTCTGGTCAGATTCTTTTTATCTATTATATGCTTTCAAAAAATAAATCTGTTTTAAAGGCTTACACATCTGTAGCTATAGAGTGACTATCTGTTTGGACTCTCATATCAGTACTGTCAGAGTTGTCCCTGAGGAACATGGTACCATGAAGTGGCAGTGGCTGTACAAACACTCATCCCATTTGGTCCATTATACCTTTGAGCTGCATCCAGTCCTTCAGAGGGGAATTTCAGAAGGAGGTTTAAACAAACTATAATATGAATCTAAGGACAGTCTGTGGACACTGGGATAAGAAGCTGGACTACGAATTCAACTCTCAGGTGGAGTTTACTATGCAGAAGATCCTGACTTTAAGAGGTTAGGTACAATACCAAGTTCTTAAAACACCTAAAAAAATCTAATAGTTGGTACTCTGTGAGTAACCTGGTGATTTGGGGAGGGCTATCAGTAGGAAGGATGAAAGATAGCAGGTGATTCACATTTGTTTGCTCTAGCAAACATTAGGACTAGAATTGCTTGATGTGAAAGGTAATATACTCCAAGATGAGTAAGCAGTGAAAATGCTTTACAGCTGTTTTAAACAGCCATATATAAAATCCCTATATTAAAATAATTTATCTTGCATTATTCATAAGAACCTGCTTTTGTTCACTAAATAACTTTTACTGTCAAGGTAAGGGAGTTTCTTAAAATTCTTAGTGAAAATTAAGGAACCTACACAAAAAGGGAGACCAAGCCACAGCAAAGCATTGCCAAGTTACTTCCGTACAACCAAAAATTTTTCCACAAATTGCTCTGTATTCACACAACTCTTCAGTGCCTCCTACTAAAAGTCTCCTCAGAGAGTTCTGGATGTGATCAAAGCCTCTGTGCTCATTGCTGCTGGGATGCTAGTTCATGTAGGGTCACACTGCAAGCCCAGGAAAAACCAAATGATTTTAAAACAGGTCCTTAGAGCAGATCTTATGCTCTGTATTCTCTCTCCATCATATTTCCCTACAAATGACTGCAGACTTCTACATATAGCAAAGCAATACCTGTGTAAGACATTTCGATTTACTGTAATTAGGAGCAATTTACATAAATGACCCACTTTTTTAGGAATAAACCCATAACTTTTTTTAAAAGTTTGTAAGTGCTGTTCTGTCTGAAGAATACATTAATCTCACATCTTGCAGGAAAAAAAACCCAACAAAACAAATCAAACTTCTATTCACTAAATCTATTTAACTTCTTGTTGTTTCTACTCGTTGTATTACACTGGCATTAGTAATACTAGCTTACAAGAGCACAGAAGTATTAAGCATCTTCATGATGCAGGTGGCCAAGAAGGCCAGTGGCATCCTGGCTTGTATTAGAAACACTGTGGTCAGCAGGAATCGGGAGGTGATTGTTCCCCTGTACTCAGCACTGGTGAGGTCACACCTTGAATACTGTGTTCAGTTCCGGGTCCCTCACTATAAGAAGGACACAGAAGAGCTGGAGCATGCCCAGAAAAGGGCAATGAGGCTGGTGAAGGGCCCAAAGCACAAGTCCTGTGAGGAGTGGCTGAGGGAGCTGGGGTTGTTTAGTCTGGAGGAGGCTGAGGGGAGACCTTCTTGTTCTCTACGACTATCCAAAAGATGGTTGGAGCAAGGAGGGGGACAGCCTCTTCTCCCGGGTGATGTGTGGCAGGACCAGAGGGAATGTCTGCAAGCTGTGACAGAGGAGGTTTAGGCTGGATATTAGGACACATTTCTTCACAGAAAGGGTTATCAAACATTGGAATGTTCTGCCCAGGGCAGTGGTGGAGTCGCCATCCCTGGAGGCATTTAAATGGCACTTGGACCTGGTGCTCAGGGACATGGTTTAGTGGTGAGCTTGCAGTATTGGGTCAAAGGTTGGAGTAGATGATCTTGAAGGTCTCCTCCAACCAAAGACACTCTGTGATTCTGTGATCTTTAGTTTAAACTAATGCACATTTGCTCCCCCTGCAACACCGACTTTGTATCCCAAATTCCAACAGTTCTTCAAAAAAAGTTCTTGAACTTGGCTCTAACCACAACTTTGCAACCTTCTGCTTCTGCAAGTAGGGGTCATCCTTTCACTGAAAGTATCCTATTTACAATTCCTCATGCTTGGAAACTGCAATTAACCTTAGCTCTGTATTTCCCTGCAGCTTTCTTCCTCTGAAAGAGAACTCTTTCTTCCACAAGATCAACCCTTGCTACCTTGAGATGAAACATTCTAAATTTTGTCCTACAGAGAGTCAAAGCTTTAGGGGTTTTTGTACTCTTTTGGTTTGGCTGGCTTTTTAATGAGACTATTTCCTTGCTAGTTTCACTACAATAGCAATACTGCAAGTATCATCTCTATGCATCTTTTTCCTTCATTAAGCTTTAAATTATCTAACTATTCCTCATTTTGATTAAGAGTTTTTCACCCTTTTTCCTACAGATGAAACACTATTTTCGTGCACTGAACAGAATCTTTCAGTTACCTGAACAATAGATACAACAGCCCAAAGCTTGTACAATTTCACTGGCATACTGGATGACAACAGTTTCCCCATACCCTTGTTAAGCCCACAAGCTTCTACACTATGGAGAAGAAGCTTCTCCATTTTCCAACTCCATAATTAACACATTAATCAGGACTGTTTTCAAACAAACCCCTGTAGGAGCACAGTTGGCATTTGCCTCGGCAATTAATATTAAGGTTCATCATTAACATTTCTGAACATCCCAAAAAACCTCTAGGTGCACACATTTTCCTGTTGTTGGCATCTGCATTTATCAATCTGTTCATCAATTGCCACTGAGAAATTCCTAAAATTCATAGAGAAATCTGTCATGTAACCTTGTGTTCATTAAATATGCTCTTTCTTAAAATATGTTAAAGAAAGTTGCTCTATCCTTAGTCAACGCAGTCAGAATAGGCCTCATATTCTGATGGAAACCACATGTACCATTCACAGAATCACAGCACCTTTTAGACTTAGAAAGACCTTTAAGATCACATAGTCCAATCATTAACCTAACACTGACCAGACCTCAACTGAAGTGTAGCTCTAATCCCATAGTTATTTACCACTGTTCCACTAATACAAAAAAAAAAAAGACAAAGTAAAAATCTGTAAAAAAATTTGAAGAATAAGAACTAAATTGCCGAATTCTGCTTGATCACTTATTAGTGAAACTTTTCCTGATGTTACTCTTCTGCTGATGAATGTTTTAAATAAAGCACGATGCAAAGATAGCCATCCATGGTGATATGCAAAAACTTTTATCTTCTCCAGCTGTGTGTTCACAGGATTTCCTGTAGTTTCGTTAGTTCGGAAATACTAAAATACAATGTGGCATAAGAATCACACATTCTCAAATGAATCAATTTAATTAAAGATAATAAAGGTCTGTGTTTCCTGTTCAGATCACTCCTTTATTCAAAAAGAAGTAATGCAGACAGAGAACACACACAATTTCTGATGTAAAAGCCGTAACAGTGATGATGACATGCTTAATAAAAATAACTTACAGAAAACAAACAAACAAACAAAAAAAAGAGCTGTTTCTCTCAAGACCTACACACTACTTTGGAAAAAAATGTAATATAAAGAGAGATCAGACCTCCTAACACCTGTCCTATCTCTTTAATCTATTATGTGTTTGGACTAATTTTGATTTTTCCTATTTTTCTTTAACATGTGGAGTATTGAAGACGTTCCAGAAAAGCAGGTAAAATAAACTTGTGCTTTTACTTAAAATTTGAAGAGGAAACAATCTCAGAGTAATGCTGTCAACTCAACATTAACCTCTACACAACAATGGAAAAAGTAGGCACTTGGATCTGTTAAAGTACTACACGGGAGTTACAAAATTACTGTTGGTATCACATATTTATAGATTTTTAATTAAAACAACTTTAAAGATCATAAAAATAAATATTCAAAAGTTATTGTAACAGACTCCTCAATCCAGACCAAGACACACTAAAATCCATGGAGTGAAAGCTGAAATAAACAAGATCTTAATAGAAATAAACATTTTAAAAATATTTTTAAATAGGGGAAATATTTATGTGGAACAATTTACAAGGACCTGAGATGGATTTTCCATCACTGCTTATTTTAAATTCAGAACTTCACTGCCTCAGAGGCAAGGATTAATTTAAATAGGACTGACTGTATTAAAAGATAGGGTGGATGTTATGCAGGTGGTTGCACTAATCGCACCTCTTCCTTCCCACGTGCCATTCTCTCAAAGTATGAAAACACCACTTAAATAAAGTTTTCTAGAGGGAATACTTGGTTCAAGCAAAATATGAAACTATTACTGCATTGCACCTGGAGAATCTTGCTACTTAACCTCAAATGGATCACAAGACATCAAAAACATCAATAAATAAAACCAAATCAAAGGGCAGAATCTGTTTTTCTTTCAAAAAATTCTGTACAGCCATGTGAAAACTCTGAAGGTCATTTTATGGTACCCAACAAATAACCAGGTTTCTGAGAAGCCGATTCACATGCTCCAGCATTAAATAACTTCAGCTTTTTATCAAACTGAATTCCAGAACCCTTGAACTCTAGCAGTGAGCACTGTATACAATCTACAACACTATTTTCCATTAAGATAAGCAGCATATAGATTTAGGAGTTCCCACTAATTACAAATGTGCCAGTACTGGTCAGACAGCCCAGTGACATCTAGAGATTTATGCTCCATAGCAACGTATGTTTTGGGCCCCTCGCTCCAAGAAGAACATTGAGGTACTGGAGTGTGTCTAAAGGAGGGCAACGAAGCTGGAGAAGGGTCTACAGCACAAGTCTCATGAGGACCAGCTGAGGGAACTGGGGTTATTCAGCCTGGAGAAAAGAAGGCTCCCAGGAGACCTTCTCACTCTCTACAACTCTCTACAACAAAGGAGGTTGGAGCCAGGTGGGGTCTTTCTCTTATCCCAAGGAACAAGGGACAGGACAAGAAGAAATGGCCTCGAGTTATGCAAGGGGAGGTTTGGGTTGGCCATGAGAAAAAATTTCTTCCCTGCAAGGGTTGTCAAGGCCTGGCTCAGGATGCCCAGGGCAGTGGTGGAGTCCCCATCCCTAGAGGGGTTTCAAATCTGTGGAGATGTGCTGAGGGACATGGGTTAGTGGTGACCTGGCAGTGTTGGGTTAATGGCTGGACTCAAAGATCTGAAAGATCTCTTCCAAATGATTCTACAATTCTGTGGCAATTTATATGGCTGTAAAGCCCCTAGAAGAGACTGGTACAATCCACTATTTCTTTAAAACTACCCATAAAATACAGAATATTATTGGCCGTGAAGAATGAACATGCCAGGGTTTGTTTGTTTTAAGCAGTGTTTCTCCAGCTTTAGCTAAAGGAATTACTTACAAAAGTGAGAGACAGAAAGATAACAATGTAGTGACGCCTGATATGTACATTACACATAAACAGCAGTAGCATAAAGAGTTACTCTGACTGTAGCAAATTTCCTAACCATACTACTATTTTAAAGTTTCCTTCTTTATACCTGACTATGAAAAAAGCCAGTTTTCAAGACAGCAATTTTCTTTTTTTTGGCTCACATCCATGTCTTTCACAAATTCGGTGTATGTTGCTTCCAGCCATCACAACAACCTAGGAATGTTCTTGGGTTTTACCAAAGTCCTCACAATAGAATTAAAGAAAATGAAGATGATTCTATAGTGGCAGTGTCATCATCATTCCTCTTCGTTCCACAGGCATGGAAAGTACCCAGTATTACCATTTGTCCCCAGTTGTGGTGTGTTCATTCTTTAAGCCTGAGTAGCTTTTGTTTTGCATATTGTATTCAAATATCTAGTCAATAGGTGATTCTCCTGCTCTCATTAATCCATAGCACCCTATCACTTCTTCTGCTGCCATGTACAAAGCACTCTAAAGCTTGTCCCTTGTGGCTATTGCAATGTTACTCGGTTGGCTTTTCCTACATGTTTACATCCCACTCTCTAAATTCCCTATTTGTCTTCACATAATTCCACCGTGCCATACTATTTTTTTTGTATTATTTCTTATCACTGCAGCTCCAGCTTTCTAATATCTGAAAGCAGACTAGATGTGGCTGTTTCTCATCTACTCAGCAATTCTATTAATACCCTAGCTTGCAACACGGTACCTAACGTATTATCATCAGTCCGTATTTTTTGCTTCTGTGTAGTACTTAGAGCTAATTTTCCCCCCCTCGCCACCCCAACCATGAAGGAACCAACCATCTCAAGGACAAATGAGAGGCAACTACTCCTATTATTTCCCTATTCATATGTTTCATGACTTATTCATCCCTTTTTGTCCACAATGTAATTGTGTTGTCCTCTTAGCATTAATTTGGAGTCTAAGTCAACATTACCTGCAACACTTGCAGAACCTAAATGGCCTTTAAAGAATATTCTGCTTTTCAAAGGCGCCAAATCATATTTTTAAAACCTGTTATTTCCTGAGACCTATGTTATTAACCAGCAACTGAAAGGTGAGGGGGGGAGGGGGGAAACAACAAACAAAACCCCCCACAGTGGCAAACCAAATTTCCAGTTTTCTGGGTCTCATTGGTCAGTTGTATTACCTATGGAGATATTACCTGTGCTAGCTACAACTTCTACAGTCACTGTTCCAGAAATCTTTAGAAAAATTTATTTTTATTTTCTTTTAGTTTTCTGCTGGTTATCTATGATATGACCACAAGTCAACACAAGACAGTTTCAATAAAATTAGTGGCCAGTCTAGACTACATCTGCAATTGCTAACAGACTAAGGGAACTTCCCAGATTTATCACTGTGACTGTAATTGGGCCCTACATCAACCACTACTTTGAGCCAGATGTACTTGTAGCTTTTCTTTCAATTAAATGAACCAAAAATATTACAAGGGCTTTGAATTAGTAAAACCAGATTTTATTAGAACACAGTTTGGACATCACACAAAAAGAAAATTCAGAGATACAAAATGAAAGGAATTTATGAACAATTGTATGGGGGTTTGGGTAGCAACGTATTTTACTATGTCTTTGATAGCCTGAAAAAGTCCATTTCCAAAACTGTTATAACACCTTCTTGGGTGCCTATTCATTACTTCTTACAAAGGTACCATGTTTCTGCTAATGCTACAGGTTCCAGACTTGCTTCTGTGTCTCACACCACCTTAGACACAAGTAGATGTCCCTACTTGTGTAGGGAGGTTGAACCAGATGACCTCTAGAGGCCCCTTCCAGCCTAAAACATTCTAGGATTTTATGATTCCTTCTCCCTCAACACTCTTATAATTCAAACAAACTATAGATACCTCAAGCTTTATCATTTTTCTTTACTTTCATGTCCTTTCCCCCTCTTCTTTTGTTTCTGAGAAACGTAGTTACTGACAATAAATTAACTGATTTCAGGACTGAATACAACATCTACTGAAGTGTAAAATGCCAAGCCATGTAATCTGATCATTTATCTGTTTCTCACTTTTTCCTTCCTTCCAACCAAACAAGAACCATAGAGCAGAACTGCTTTGAGGTTCATAAAAAGGCTATGAAAAAGACAGATGAAATTTAAATTTGACAGATGAGAAGTGATAAAAACCATGAAGAAGGACCCTGATCCTGATTACGTATGTAATGTTGGGCTCTGAATTGATTATGAACACCCAGGAATGCAATCTGAGAATTATAATACTTCTGTGTAAATGCCACCTTAACGCAGAGTAGCAACCAAAAATAAAGTGAGGAATTATTCTGAAAGGGAAATAGAACATAACAGAAAACACTGCTATGCCATTGTAAATCCATATCATGAATACTTTGGCCATCACTTTTCTGCAAAGAATATTGCAGCACTGAGAAATACAGTGGTAAAAAGGATGATCAAGGATTTGAAGGAGCAACTAAATAGATTAAAAATCT
Source organism: Ceryle rudis (assembly GCA_033439905.1). Taxonomy (NCBI): domain Eukaryota; kingdom Metazoa; phylum Chordata; class Aves; order Coraciiformes; family Cerylidae; genus Ceryle; species Ceryle rudis. The sequence continues at coordinate 77,083 of JAAGNO010002372.1, forward strand.
TCATTATGCATAAGAAAAGACTGAGAAGGAATACGGTACAGCCAACAAAACCGGAAAAATCATGGGTAAAGTGAAACAATCTGGAAAAAAAAAAAAAAGAAAGAAAGAAAGAAAGAAAGAAACAGTGTTAAACAAAAAACCTACAT
>JAAGNO010002372.1:77328-94190 GCA_033439905.1 Ceryle rudis
AAAGAAAGAAAGAAAGAAAGAAAGAAAGAAAGAAAGAAAGAAAGAAAGAAAGAAAAGAAAGAAAAGAAAGAAAAGAAAGAAAAGAAAGAAAAGAAAGAAAAGAAAGAAAGAAACAGTGTTAAACAAAAAACCTACATGTTACCAGGAAAGGCTTTTGAACTCCCTGTCATAGGGTACTACAGATGCTAGACATTTACATCAGCTCATACATTAACTCAATACATTCACAAAAGGGAAAGAAAAAAATCATCAAACAAACAAAGCAAAACAAAACAAAGCAAAAATCCTAAAAGATTGAACTGAACCACTGAGCTGCAGGCTGCCTGCCGACTACAGTTTAGTCCAGCAAAGTAAAATAAGAACAAAAGATTGGGCCAACTTTTATTCTTACAAGTGAGATAAATCTACTCCTTTTCCTCTTCTTGTGTGACAAATTAACCAGGGGATGCAGTGCCAAGCTATTACAACAGGAATAGTTATGCCCTAACAAGGCAGATCAGGAATCAAATAGCCCAGTAGATAGTGAGGGTAAACACAGAGATGACAGTTCCAATTTGCCTTTCAAGCATAAGCAGCTTCATTTACTAAAAGAGGCACATAGAGGAATCACCCAGCTTAGTGCACAGGCACTCAGGAGAATGACTTCATATCATAGATCTAGAATGTTCCTGGAAGTGAGGAATCGGTACTGAGAATGACAGGCACAGAGCTATTGCTCAAGTGTTGAACTGGTGGTGACACTCTCTTCTTGGGTATCTAACAGGTAGAATTACAGTCGTACACTGCTCTCAATGCCTCTCACACCACTAGAAATCAAGAGGGAGTTTCAGACAGTACTCTGTGGGCTACTGGTGCCAAAAGAGACAGAAAACACATCAGAGACAACATTCATGTAGACATATAAATAGACATGACCTATTTATTAGACAAAATGAGAAACCTTTTCTTTGTCTTGTCCGTGAAGGTAACACACATCCCCTTCTCTCCTCTGTGCCTCATTTCAAAAACAAAATATGAAGACCACTTGTTAGTCCATTGATCAGGTTGATCAGCTCCTTACTATCATTTTCGTTTGATGGTAAAATGGCACATTCTGTCAAATATTCACATGTTTTTCCTGCACTTCTTACCTTATCTACTCAGAGCTTTTAAAGGACCCTCAATAGTTCAAAGACTCTCAAAAGATGAAATACAGGTTTAAATATTTTATGCTGCTTTTAATCCATGATGATCTCGAACAATTACTTAATGGTAAGAGAGTAGCTAATGAGAAAATTCAACAGAAAGTGAGAAACCTATTTCTTGAAATGTTATTTAACAGCATTTAGTTACTTCCTTAGATCACAGAAAAGAACTCCAACATTCATAGCAGCAATTTTTTTTTTTTTTAACATAATACGTGAAAACCCCTCTGAAAACATATATTATTAAGAAAATACTTTCCTTTTGAAACATCTTTTTTTCATTTCAGTATGTCATGGATAGAATCACAGAATCATGGAATGGGTTGGGTTGGAAGGGACCTTCAAAGGCCATCTAATCCATCATCCCTGCATTGAGCAGGGACATCTGCAACTATCTTCAAACACTGGCCCAGGTTGCCCAGAGAGGTGGTAGAAGCGCCATCCCTGGAAACGTTCCAGGTCACACTGGATAGGGCTCTGAGCACCCTGCTCTAGCTGCAGATGTCCCTGCTCAGTGCAGGAGTTTGGACTAGATGAACTTTAAAGGTACTTTCTAACTGAAAACATTCTGTGATTCTATGACCTCACAAATCAAAATGGATGCCTTAGCAATAAATATTCTACATTATTTCTGGATGACTCTTGAGATTGTCATCTACTATAACATCAGTATGAAAGACATTGCTTTTCTCCAAATATAAAATTATTATTAAATTAATTAATATTTATTTTTAAATAAACTATTTCAAAAGTATATGTCTTTTTTTTCTTTAACTCTCAGAACTCCCAACATATAAAATACACCAGAATCAAAAAGATATCACGAAACTACTACAGTTCTAATATTTCCAGCACAAAGACAGCATTCTTAAACTCTCACAGTGGGGGAGAAATTAATAATCTATGAGGTCATACTATGAAACCCTACCAAATTATCCCCAGTTTTCCCATTCCTATTTTCTTTCATTCCGTTACTTACATGTTTAATTGCCTCTAAGAAAAAACAGCTTGTGCAATGCCAGATAACTTACCAGATAACTCCAGCTTTGTCACAAAAAGGACTATAGCATAAATGCTAGAAAAATTACAGCTAAATAAATCCTTCCATCCATTTCTTTGTATTTATCTCTTTTGTTATCCCCCCCTTACGTTATCTCTAGCGACATCTATGACATTAAAACTTTCCAAGACCACTAGCATCAGAAATTTACTAGTTCTTAACACATTTTGTTCATCATATTCTCCCATTAGAACCACTTCCTCACCTTCCCTAGAAGTTCATAGCAAATTTGAGATATTGAACCTTCCACAACTTTGAAATTCCTTCTTGTATCAGAGCTAGATATGAATTTGGGAACATCACAACACAGTTGGCATTGTGAGCAAACGTCTGAAGGAGGACTGGTAACCACTGATGCAATTCTTGGAGAAAAAACTCATTCTATATAATCTCCCTATTTTATTGCAAGTAAACAAAGTAAATTAAAATATCACCTGAAGATAAATCTCAGCTATGTAAGCCTTGTAACAATCTAATGCATCACAACGAAGAGCACATGTAATCAAATCCATACATTAATCTATTAACATATTAAAGCCATGTTATACACTATGTTACTGAATGGTACGAAATGCTAATCCCAGAGATCTGCCATTATTTTGCCCACCTCTATGTAGCCAAATTTGTTTGCAACAACACAGGTTTGAAATCTGTAACTACACGGGGTAATTTTAGGTAGTAGTTGGTAAAAATTAAAATACTGGATATAACATTTATGGGGCAGAAGCTTTTGCCAGGAATATCACAGAAATCACACATATGTGTATCATTTTAAATTGCATTAAACAATTCAACTTTAAATTACTACTGTGGTAGAAAAAAGAGAAAGTAAAAATTACAAAGAAGAAAAGCTTAATTATTAAGCTTCTTTTTCCCCTTTTTTAAAATTATTCTTATTATTTCTATTGCCACTGAAATATTATATTCAAAGTCTAAGTTCAAGAAGTTCAAATAATGCCACTGTGGTAAGTATCTCACTTCATCAGATGCCTTGAGAACACTTATTTAGGAAGGCTGGTATAATTTATGACACGTCTTAGTCTTTCCTCTTATTTGTACTCATCTCAGGACAAAAGGAGCACTGCCTCTGAGAATATGATGACCTAAAGGGAACAGACCCTTCAGCATTCATCTTCACTTTTAGAGTTACAATGTCACCTCTTGCAATTTTTACACAATTCTCTTCAGATTGAAAGCCACAAACTTATCTCTTTTCATTAATATTTTTTGATGCGACATATTTCTTGTCGAAACGCAGTATTCATGTCTACGAAGAAAAGCATGAAATCAGAAGAGATTATTCTGTGGAATTAATTTTGATCTTGTCATCAGTGAGACAAGTGCCTAAGAGAGGGGAAAAAAATGAGTTTCTTAAATGATTTTGATACAATCAATGTCCTAATCACCACTGCTCTGTCTTGCTTTCACTCAGACTTATCTATCCATCATGCATAGTTCCATTCTCCTAGAATGCCTTAAGAGAATCTGTTTCACGTTACCAGCAAGTAAGAGGAATAAAAAGTAACTCAGCTCATCCTAGACAGATAAAAGCCACAGCCAATAAGGACCTAGCTACTTCTATCTCCATTAGAATAAGCTTAATTCATTTAAATGTAACATTTTCAGAGTAAGTGTTGTACACAGTTGACCTCACGCTCTGACACAACCTATCACACTGTTCTGTTTGAATCGCAGAAATTGTCTCCGTCACTTCAGTTCCCCATGGTTATGATTTTTCTTTTTCATATCCCGTCCTTATCAGCTGCCTAGAGACAAATACATCTCATAAATTTTACTGCCTCAAAGGACCACAGTATCATTATCTAGTGTTGTTGCAAACTATAGCTTAAAATTAAATCTAAAAATGTATGGAAACCTACAGTTATGTATTAAATATTTAATTCATCATCTTAAGAGATAATACGTTTCTATGGCCGAAAGATTGTTGTTGTTTTAGGAATTACTTCCTCTTTTTCTTTATTCTTAAACACACACCCCCAAAACACAGAAGAAACAAAGAAAAAAAAATAGGTGTACTTTAAAATAGCATAGGAAAGTCAATCTATTCCTTCTAGGTAAATTAAAAACATGTACAGCTCTTCCTGAAATCCAGAAGATCAATTTGACAAGTTAACTCTTAATTTTCACCTTTCCCACAGAAGAACGTAATATATATGGATAAGATTTATTAGGAATATAAACCTGTACAAACCCAGCTTTTTAATACAACAGACAATTCAACATTTTGGTGCCTTTCATTATTAAACAAGAAGGAGCACTTAACTTATTCGCCAAGCATCTATCCCCTCTCCAAGTCCTTCTCCTCAAATGTGGCAATGACCAAAGTGTTTAAACCCAAAGTTACACATAACAGCTTTAAAATGACAGAAGTCTTTTCACTCACCATTCTTTTTTTGCATTCAAAATCAGAAATTCCCTACAATTGCTTGTCAACAAAATTTCCATTTCAAGTAATTTCAATTGTAACAAAGGCAGAAGTTCTTTTGGGAGCTTCATGCGTTACCTGCCTTTCCCACTGTCCACTTCCAGCATGCCAGTGTCTACGGATTTTCCAGCCATGGAAAACTTCTATCCAGAACTGAGAGTGCCACAGTCCATTTCTAATCTCACCTCTTACAGGGACCTGACTCACTCAGACTTGCCCAGACACGCAATTCAAGTTGAAATGGCATTTGTTACATGGGATTTTTTCCATGTAGTATGCAGAAAGCCTGACACTGTACATTGCTGATCCTGCAGAACACTGCAGCATCTAACTATAGAGAAGCCAGAATCCAAAAAAATCTGAATCATGGCTCCTGTTTACAAGCATCTGATGGGTTCTTCATGCATTTGCCTATGTTACCATGTCCTATTATGCACCATTAGGCACGAGTGGTTAATTACTTTTTCCCATATGCCAGCACATACATAAATTCCAATCATTAGCAGTTACAACATCAGTTTACACAAATTACCTTTAAATCTAGTATTTGCCTCTCTTCTGGTCTGCATATCCACCTCCAGATAACATCATATATGTTTTGGAGGACTGTGTCAGTTCTTTGAAGAGATACATGCTTCCTAATATTTAACCATGTATTTAAATTGTCATCACTTGCATCACCAAGGTCTTCATTACTTCGGCTGAAAAACTACATAATTTGGGCTCACATAGAGCCCAAATTCGAAGGGCACAATAATGCTGGTTCACATGTAACATTATTTCTGCTCAATGCAATACTAAAACTCATGAACCTGAGAGCGCTGGATGGAATTTCCAGCTAAGGCTGAATGGCACTTCCAATTTCACTACAAGGAAGCAGAAAGCACAGCATTTTTCCACCTCACATCACTGCAATCGCCATTTAGTGAACACTTACTCTTCCCTTGTGGTGTAAAACAGAAAAGGAAGAAAAAAATCTTTCCAAAAAGAACATAGTTGACAGAGAAAGAGAGAGAGAAGGAGGAAACAAACATTTTGTTCCTTCGTACAAGCAAGTACTAAATAGTGAACATTCATGGCACGGTTTACACTTAAGTCCATCAGAACAGGATCTATACTTGGTCCCAACACTGTTTAGAAATACTAACACCCAACAGCATGGTCATTCCACAATACTAAGTCCAGCTTGTTGGATGAAAAGTTTTGCCCAAGCACAGTTCCAAGTATCGTGGTTAGAGTCTAACCAGCCAACACTAAACACTGTGCACCTGCTAGCTCACTCCTACACACCTCCTTCCCTCCACCCCTCCTTTCTTCCCAGGCCCAGCTCTGATACCACCTCCTCCTCCCCAGTGCCACAGTGGTGCAAGGTATGAGGGTTGTGGTCAGATCCAGTTCATCCCATGGTGTTTCAACAGCTCCTCCCTCCTCAGGGGGAAAACTCCTCACGGTTTCCATCCCTGCAACAACATGTTGTTCCTTCCACAGGAGACAGTCCTCCATGAACTTCTCCAACTAGCATGGATCCCTTCTGCAGGCTGTGGCCTCCTAGAGATGGATCATTCATCGCTGCCTTCTTCAGGATCAATCCCCTGCTCAAACGTGGGGTCCTCCAGAGGCCACAGATGGGATTCTGCCTCACCAGTGATCTTCAAAGGCTCAGCCTGCCATCGCACCACAGGCCGAAGGGGAAGGGCTGCTCTGGCATCCCTCCCTCTCTCTTTCCTCACTGACCTGGGTGCCTGCATGGTTATCTCCCTCACAACCTACTCCTCTCCCAAACAAAGAAGGCCCTAAACAAAAGGTTACCGAGAGGTAAACCAACAGTTTTTTCCCCTCTTAAATACCTTATTGAAGCGGCATTTTGGCCAGAAGAGACAGGTCCAACTTGGAACTGGAGAAGCTTTCTTGAAGGTTCTCACAGGATCCCATTCCAGAAGCCCCCAGCCGCACTACCAAAACTCTGCCAGGCACAAATTCAACACACCAAGTTGTTGACCATTTCTGTCATTTTCAGACCAAAAGTGTATCACCAGTTCCCATCTAGAAAACAAGTAGTATCCTTTCCCAGCCAGGAGTGATTACATTTTACCCCCTGAATCTCATCTTGAAATGTGTTCTGGTTTACTGTCAGGGTTCAGCATAATAAGAGCATGTAAAAGAAGACCCTACAAAGAGTATTTGAAAATGTCATACTTCAGACATATTACCTTAACAATTTCATCTTTATCAAGAAAATAAGGAATCATATTCAATTAATGACCCCACCAGGCTATCTTCCAAGCACAGGACATACACTTGCCTTCATAGTGGTGCCATAGCTTGATTTTGTAGGTAGCAACTTCCATGGGTTTTGTTTTTTGGGTTTTTTTTGATAACCTGGGTATTGACTCCATGGGTGATTCACGTAGTTTGTACAAGATAAAGTGCTCAAAACCACATTATAAGTAAAATATAGAGTCGGGTTCTCTAATGATTATTTGTTTGAAAGATATAATGGGAATGGGGAAAGTAGTTAAAATATGCCAGTGACTCTAGAAAAGCTGAATGAAAAGCTAAGTTGCACTGAAAGCAGCATTATGATTTTTGAGATTTTTCATGAAATGTCTCGGGGAAGGCAAAAAAAAGCACTAAGCTTCAGAAAATAATAACCAGAACAAACCAAGGTAAAAAATATATATATATATATATTTCAGTTAGGACTCTAGTGTTACAAACCACTTCAGCTTTGCCTTATTCTATGTAACTCCTACAGAAACTACTGGGTAATTTTCTTGTACTGCAGAAAAATGCATTAATTTTTCCCAATGTATCAGCTGCTTTTTTTTACTCTCCTTTGCTAACTATGAAAGCCTGAGACTTAGGTATCAAGGAGACATGCAAGCAAGGTTTTGGATGGCAAGAATTTCACTATCAGCCATGGATACACACATGCTTATTCATGCCAAAATGTTATAATGGCATTCACTATGTAACACAAAAGAAGCAATCATCTGAAATAAGGACCACACAGAAGACAATCTTGTACCCAAGGAAACAGAACAGAAAAGTATCTCATTTTTCACACCAGATTACACAAGCAGTTACAAATTCTAAAGGAATATGCTAAAAGGGCTACTTTCCACTAAAAGAGAAAGGATATGATTTTACAAGCCCAATATTATGTTTTCATTCATAAAATCTGGGAACGGGGCCAGACCTGACTGCATACATTCAATTTGACCTTTCAGGAACATTTATTTCACTGCAGAACTTACACATTAATAAGTAATGTTGAATTATACCGCTAATGCCAGTCACAGATATCACCTCCCGGTGAAATGACAGCTATTTATAAAATCCTTCTGGGACCATCACTTGTAAAATATCTGTCCTACCGATTACACCAGTGAGCCTGGTTATCTAAAGAAAGTGACAGTTTTGGATGCTAGTGATGCAATTCAGTAAATTGTGTTGATTAACACAGAATTGTGCAATAATGGTAGTGACTGTGTCCAAGAAAATAACTCCACTTTTCTGTGACTGTTCAGTTCAGTGATGGCCAAACTTTTCAGCCAAGAAGAATATTAGCTTACCCTGTTCGCAGGAGGTGGCTGCAAATACAGCAAGATCAAGCTTACCTACTCATAGATACAAGTAAATGTACACAGAAGTCAAATATTTCGTGTTGAATATCTGTACAGCATGCACTCTACAGCACCCTCATGCAAAGCTGCATCCTAGACTGGGATCCTTCACCCTGACTAAAATGAGAAGCGTGCAATGAGCTGCTACTAGAAGAACAACCCATATACCTCACACTCACCTTCTCATGTCCTCAAACACCTTCTGAGAGCAAGCTCTAGCATGGATAATATTCCTTCTGAGCATATGTTTGATATTTTGGGGTGTAACTGGCACAGAACTAGATAACAAGCCACAAAGTTTTGTTTTGCATCCTTCCTCAGCTTCAGAATTTTTTAGTAACTTCAAGAGGTCACCTCTCTCTTTCCTTGCAATAAACAGTTTCCTCCAGTTCCAAACAGTTTCCTCCAGAACCAAAGTAATAAAAAAATAATTTTGTGATTGTGAAATGTTCGACATTATGATTTCAGAACCATACAGCTACGCACGTATTGTATTATACAAGAAAACAGAATATATAAAATTTAGAATCAAACTTTGGTGTACTCAAAGGAAGAAGACTCGGGCAGCTGAAGCAACCAGCATCTCACTCATCCATAAACTAAAGGAGTGCTATATTAGAATTATTTTTCATTACATTTCAGATTTTATAAACATCTAAACCTTTGTATAACTCAACTTCCCTAATATTCAATATTTTTTTTCATAATAAAGAAATCCAGCATCAAGTATTTTTTGGATAACATTCCACTAGCAAAATCAATTTAAAAGTACCAGAAAATTGGAAACTATACTTGTTCTCTGATACTCTCTTATTTTTTAAATGGAATACTTTTTAATAAATTACTGGTTTACTGGCAATAACTGAAATAATGAATACAATTTATTACTCTCCTGAGCTATGCCATCTCAGTAGGTTCATTAAGAAACCTGGCAAAAAAAAAAAAGATTCAAAAAATCTGACCCTTACATAGTATACAAATTTCAAAGACTGACCAGACTTTAACTGGATTTTTTTTCCAGACTTTTTATCATGAGCCTAATGACAAACCTAAGACTCAAGCCTCAAATGATAACTTATTCTTTAGATTATTTGAAATAACTTCAGTCTTTTTTTTAGGCTATACTTCCTGGGACTGCAGTCAATCCACCACATTTAAGTTATGATTATGACCCTGAGTACTGCAGATTAAAATGGCATTCGTCAGTAGTTTGGCAATTCAAAAGAGTGCGTCAGACACAAAGGATCTTAGAAGAGTGCAGATTTCTTTTTTGCTCCCCTTACAGCCCATGATATGAGCTCCAAACCTGCTGTATTGAAACCACTGGCAATGTTCTCCATGGACTTCAAAGGGAGAAAGATTTTAGTTCCTATTAAGTAAAATGGATGATGACTACAGGACCAAAAATTCTCAAGCATGATTTACCGCTTAATCTTTTTGAAGACAAGTAATATTTTCTGTTTTTTTCTTTTTTTCTTTTCTCTTTTTCCCATTTCCCATTTCCCTTCTATCATGTGCTTATCACATTGCTTTGTTAATAACCTTTGGAGAGTATTTCTAAATTTGGGGGTTCAGGTGACTTGTCCCCATTCCTTCTTCTCTTAGTAACTCTCAAAAACTTTCCTAAAACCTTTTCCCATCAACACAGGATTTAAGTTACTTTCCACTGACAGTTTCTGATTATCATCATTGTATTTTGGTTCATTTTAAAGTCCTGTACACACTGGTACATTTGAGTGTTTGAAAATAACCAACACCCAAAGAAATGGGAAGGCAGATTTTTCCCGTTTTGTAACATGAAGCTGATCATATGTGATAGACTTCGCAGAACTGAAGCATGGATTTCGCATAGTCCTTCACAATAATCAGAAGAAATTTCTCACTAGTTACAGCCTCACACATTTTAGAAACAAAAATCACTGTTGAATTACAGTGGTAGATCTTCGTTTACTAACTTTGATGTAGAAAGCTCATAATGTTTTAAGACCTGATTCAGGGAAAGAAAACAAACTACCTGTGAGGAAATACACATTACTGAGGACACTTGACCTAGATCTATTCATTTGAAAGGCCAAGGAAGCAACAGCTGTGCTACTGAGTTTGAGGGGAGACCAGGACACCAAAGTCTACTCCTTGGGTTGAGTCAAGAACATTTTTTTTTCTTCTTAGCTTTGGAAAGGCAGATATAAAACCACTAGATAAAAAGCTAATCCACAATATGGGCTCTTTATTCTATTTATCAGTTTTCTGGGAAAAAAGAAATATTATACCCCCAAGACTTAAATATATAATCAATTTGTGAACAGAATAAGAAAGTGAACAGATAAACAGTGGAAACTGATAAACAGGGACAGTGTTAGGCAACCTAGAATTTGAAGATTATTCTGAATACTCCCACCAAAAGTTCTGCTTTGATTTTTCAAACTTTCTCTGTAATTTCTTCTGTTATTTAAATGCTATAAATGTTATTTATTAGACACATAACAAAAAGAGAATTTCCATAGCAACTATTCCAGTTCAGCAAATCATACTATAAATTCTTATGTACTTTGACCAGTGCTTTATCTAAATGGATTTCTTTATCTATATTCAAGTGGAAATATTCATATTGGTCATGAAGAGCTTGGTATTAACACATTATTAAAAACTAAACTTTACCCAGAAGAATGTTCTATGATCCCTAGAGAAACTGTGATGTTAACCTTCCAAGGTCTAGCATTTCCAAAAATCTAAGGCTCCTTATTACTGTCATTTGAAAGACATTTCAAGCCAGAATTTGCTTCAAGATTTGAAATGTCTACAGTGCCATCACATAAAAAAATACAAAGAGAATTTATACAGATTTTTATATTAAATGAGAATTTTCCACAGCAAAAAGCTTCTCATTAAGAAGCCTGAATCTATATTTAGACTAACTGAGTTTAAAGTTTATTCATTTTTTTCACTTTTTTTTTTTGTTTGTTGGTTGTTTTGTTGGTTTTTTTTCTTCTTTTAAGGGTTGGAGTAGATTAGTTTTGTAAATCCTTTTGGGATTTATACACTATCCTCTTGCTCTCTCATTATTTTAGATAAATAAATGTAAAGAATTATTAAACTATCAGCCTCAAACACCTCAGAATGGATTCTGACTGTACTGTGACCAGAAAAATCTTCAGTATAATCTTAGTCTCAAACCAGGAGATTTTTAGGCTCATAACAGCAGAGCTGACAACATGCATGATATTCCAGAATAAACTCATTTTAGTGAGATTATTTAGTTAAGATGTGTCTCGCTGTATTCTTCCCTATTCCAAAATAGAATCTTTTTCTTTAAAATAAATAAATAAATATTATCAGGAAAAAAAATCCCATCCAACAGTGCAAAATACCACTGCTTTTTCCTACCAGGGGTTTCCTCTAATTTAAGAATGAAGACACACTGCAATATTAATTGTACCTTCTCTTCCACAAGACAATTCCTGCTAAATTGCTAAACCAGACTGGAAATCAGAAACAGAGGACTGTAGACACTTCACACACAACTTTTCCTTCGTTTTTACATGACCTCTATGTCCTTCTGTTGAAGCCACCAGATTCACAGGAGATCCTGTCAAAAACCTCCCTATTACTGAAAAGTCTCACATCATTCTTAGTTTCAATACTGAACTTTTCTAAAGGAACCTACCGGTGGAGTCCAGTATTTAAACTGCCTCTGTGATAAACACAGCCTCAAAGAGCCTCAAATTAGACACGGTCCGAGCTGCATGCCATCTAAAATAGTTGTTTGGAAGCAGAAAAGACTTTATCTCAAACTCACTTTCTCTTCAAGTCTCTAGGACTTGGCTCCAGATGACAGGGCTGCACATCACGATCCAGAATGGGCAGCCCTCTCTCCTACACTAATCCAGCCCATCCAAACCAGAGCAACCATCACCTCAAATTTAGAGACATAAGAAGCAGTCACAGTGTCTCATCATTGAGCTTCATACAAACTGGGAGAAAGCTGCCTTTGATACTTTCTTTAGCCCAGAGTCCTTATTCCCTAGGAAAACATCCTGAGCAACAGAACACAGACACCTCTCCTCTATGCTTTCCCAGGCTTCTTGCCCTTACAGTGGTAAGCACTCCTCGACTCTCCTTTTACAGGTGTGATCCTCAGAACAAAACATCATGAAAAAAAATATTAAAAAACCCTAATCTGAAAAAATACATTATAATGAGGGATATGTAATTTCACTGTGATTGAAGCCACCTCAAAGTTCTTAATACTCAGTCTGGGAAACTTCTGGGTTTAAGATACTAAAGAGCAGTGGTGGGTGTGGCTTTTTATAATGTTCACTATAAATAATGACACTTAAATGTATAAATAATTAACAAAGCATCTAAAAATAAAGTATCTAAAAATAAATAAAGCATTTAAATATCAAAGCATATTTCAATCAAAAATGTTGCAGCAACATCTACAGAAACTTTTCATGCTGAAAGTGAAGTCTTCCATCCAAAACCAGAGAGTATCCTTATAACTGAATGCCCACAGAAATTGATTACTGTTTGATTAAAAGACAAGTATGTTTACAGTTTCATAAATAATAGTCATTGGCAATTAACTTAAGTACTGGTGGAGACAGAGAAGTGACTACAGATACCTCAACCTTGGCTTCAGGCTGCCTCTTCATTATGAAATGGTTTTACTGCATTTAAATGCGATGTTAAATGGGACAAATCCATGCAAACTTCAAGAGAAAGATCAAATAAAGAAGTCATGGTAGAGAGGAGGAAAGGAGAGTTTGCAACATGTCTATCTGAGAAGGATCACAAAGTCATAGAAAAAATAAAAGGAAAATTACTGATTGAAGGAAGTACAGAAGCTTTACAAAGAGCAGAGAGAAAAATCAGGGAACTTAAGGAATGGATGCTCCAAGGTGTGCATCTGCTGCTTTAACCACTGATTTTCAATAAAAATATTAAAGTGCAGAACCAGAAAATCCAAATATATCCCAAGGTATTAAAGTCCAAAGGCTTTGAACTGTAAATTATTCGTACTAAGAAGTCTATAAATAACTGATGTAAAGAAAAGGGGAGGAAAAAAAAAATAAGGAAAAAAAAGGAATAGTTAGAATGTGAAAAAGCTAATCACATCAACCTCCCAAAAAGAATCAGTTACAGGAATGCTTGCGCGCATGTCAACATTAAACAAAATCCTATTAGTCATAACTTCCATAAACTGAAAATACCTGGACCATCAGCAGCAACACTGAGGTCTCCACAAAAAAGCAAAAATTAAAGCAAGACAGGCCAAAAAGCTCATTTGATTATGTAAAAATGTCACGTTTTAATCCAGAAATCAGTTGATTAGAGTGAGAGGTCACTTAAATATAAAACAAAACAGAAATAAACATCCCATTAACTGAGTGGGGAGGACAGGAAGGACCAAAAAACAAACAAACCCAAAACTTTTCCAACCTTACCCAAAAAATGCTTTTAAAACTCACTGCTCTTCAGCTTCCTGTTATGTTTTCAATACAGGAATTAATTCTTTACTTAATGAGGACGTTTAATATGCTTCAGAACCCATGTAGATACATGCTGTGGATGCTCTGAATTACTACTTTTCCAGTATGTTTCTCTACATCTTTTATTCTGCCAGGCTCTTAGTTCAAGGAAGAGATGGTTTGTAAAAGCTTTACCCCAGAACCTGCTGGAGTGAGCTCCAAAGGAAGAACAGATTAGTTTTTATCAGAAGGAAAGGAAGATTTGCAGGTAAGAGAAGAAAAATATTTTTCCACTGATACGTACCCCTTCCCCAAAATATAGCATCAGTATTTGTGATCAAGCTTTCCAGTGGATGGATTTTAAATGTATCACATTTTGGGAGGAAATAGTCTTTTTTTTTTTTTCCCTATATTCTGCATAGAAGCTGATAATGGTCGTGAAGGCAGCTACAGGAAGGAGGAAAAAAAAAAGAAAAAAAAGGCAACTGAAATATGACTGCTTATACCTTTTTTTACTCAAAGTCAGACAGATCTACAAAAAAAACCCAAACCTGCCTATAGGCAAGTGCAAGCTGCAACTGCATTTGCTCCATCTTCCTCATTTTTGCATAACACAGCTCTGGAGTGAAACCTGACATTCCTCAGAGACAATTTTAAGCTAATAGAACAGTGAGTATTTGTTAGCAAGCTATCAATATTACATTAAATTGTGCCTCAGAACTGAAAATCAGTAAGACAGGATGTCTGTCATACCTATTCCATAGCATCAGTTATTAAATCTGCATAGATCTCGTCCAGCTGAGCAAACTGAGAAGATTTTATTGTATTTTGTTTCCAAAATCACATCAGAGATCAACACTGGTTTTGTGCTGTCACAGAGTCCTTATGATTTTAATCACATAGGTTTTAGAACTTCTGATCAATACAGTGCACTCTTAGCTCACTAAGATGAAAACTAATGAGCTAAACTAATTTAAATTTGCAAGTTCATCAATTTATAGTGAAGCTGAAGATAGAACTTTTTTTTTTTTTTTTTAAATCACATCTCTTTCGGTACTAAAATTTTGCTTAGAGACAACTTATTATCTTATACAACTTAGCCAGTGGATATAAGAGAATAGGTCATTCTAAAAAAGGAATCCACAGTTTGGTAAAGGGAGAG
The DNA here is from genome assembly GCA_033439905.1 of Ceryle rudis. Taxonomy (NCBI): domain Eukaryota; kingdom Metazoa; phylum Chordata; class Aves; order Coraciiformes; family Cerylidae; genus Ceryle; species Ceryle rudis. The sequence goes on from JAAGNO010002372.1 coordinate 92,278, forward strand.
AAACCTGTCAGAGTAGTGAAATGAAAGAATGAGAGGAAAAGTGGTAGAATCAGAAGAATTGTTTACTGAAAAAGATTTTTTATTGTTTCCTTATTTTATTCAGGCATAGTTTTCAAAATAATTTTTCTTGGGGTTTTTGGTTTGGTTTCGTTTGTTTTTTTGGGTTTGTTTTTTTTTTCTTTCCCCATAAATACCATATTAAATTTTAAGCCAATTCTTAGTATGTTTGCAAGCCCCTTACAAAATAAACAGATAGGTACAGTGCAAAACTGCCCTCAATCACATGCAGGAGTTGACAAGGTCAGAACTGAAGTTCCAGCTGCATTTTTTTAGTGCTGTGCGGTTGGTTTTATCCATCTACTTTAAAAAATACTTCGTATATAATATCCACACACTGCACAAACCAGCAGTATCAAATTGGTATTTAAAGAAAACTATCAAGGAAAAAAAAGTCATCATCACAGAGTGACAGAATGTAAACAGAACAGCTAAATATAACATATTAACTACACGCATTCTAATGAAGTCAAACTGTTCAAGTGGAGGAATTCACTGCCTAAGTAGCTGGAAGAAAATTCTGCTCATGAGACCAATCTTTTCAGAAAGTGCAGTGAGAAAACTGGTTTTGTTTCAGTCTGTTTAGTCTAATTCTACACAGTTTTTATTCAAAGTTCAAAAGCTAACTGGCATTCAAAAACAGCAGAAATCTTTGTTTCTTCTATTCACTTGAGCATTCACAGAAAAAAAAAAATAGAAAAAAAAAAAAGAGAATAGAATAGAATAGAAGAGGATAGAATAGAAGCATTTAGGCTGGAAAAGACCTTTAAGAACATCAAAGCCAACAGTTAACCCAGCACAGCCAAGTCCACCACTAAACCACGTCCTTAAGTGCCACATCTTTTCCTTAAGTACCACACCATGTTCCTTATCTTGAGTTTAGTAAGACTTTTCACACAATCTCCCATACCATTTCACAGACAAACTGATGAGGTCAGTATAATAACCAGAAATCTACCAGAAATCTAGCACTTCTAAAATTTAAATGATATGATGAACATACAGAGATATGAAAAATAAATAAAATAATTCATAATCACAGATAACATTAGTTATAGAGATTTAAATAATGTATTCATCCTGCATACACATTTTATTAAAATAAGAACCATTTAAATACCATTTTTCTGCATCTTAATTAAAATTTCCATTCAAAAGTTCAACAAAAATATCAGCCTATCAAATAACATTAAACAGTACTCTTTAAATGTAAATTCTTAAAAAATATAAAAGGTAAGCAAAGGAATTTAAAAAGCACATAAGCAGACAGCCAAAGTGAAAGATGACAAAGGAAATTCTGAAAATAACTACATTGGGTCACTTTGTCAAGGTCTGACTTCTGCTTTCAATTTTAATGGTACTATTTTCCATGGCTATAAAGTTTAGAATAAATTGTTTTTACAGCGACAGACAAAAACTAATGTTTAAATACGAATATTGTTCAGATTCCTGGTTTTATTTTTATTAGGAATGTAAATGACTGATTGAATTTAAATGTAAATCAACTAGTTTTAAAGGTCACTGATTAAGACGAATGATTTGCCTCTTAGAAAAGTAACTGATGAGGAAAAAAATGGAACACTTCCAATTACTAGGTTTTTTTCCAACCACAATTCTTTAACATGAATGAGAAGCAAGAAAAGGAAACAACGGAACTGGAGATACAGGATGTCCTTCCAGTAGTTATCTGTATTTAGCAACTGTGGAAAAGACTTTTGGAAAGAGCATTCTTGTGATTAGAACAAGCATGCAGATTGGAAAAGGTTGTTTAACGTTATTTCCTATGAGGACAGGCTGAGGGAGCTGGGATTGTTCAGCCTGGAAAAGAGAAGGCTCTGGGGAGACCTAATAGCCAC
>JAAGNO010002373.1:0-42928 GCA_033439905.1 Ceryle rudis
AACCTCAAGTTAGAAAGATTTATTACTAATTTTATTAATATTTCATTTAAACTAGATTTTCTGTAAAATAAATTGATAAGGCTCATCCTGCCCATAAGGAATAAAGAGATGGAATAATCAATCTTCTTTTCAAAGACATGTTCATGTCTTCTCTTCTGGTTGTTTTTCCAGGTCACACAAAAATGTAAACCCTTCATGTTTTGTTCAGATACATTGTTTTCTTATTCATTATACTCTTCTCTTTCTGACTTCTAGCTTGCCTGCAGTTTTTAAAGTGTGGACTTTGACTCTGGACATAGGTACTCCCATCAAAGCATAGGTAGTCCTGAGGAATTTTCATGTCTTACATGTAATATGTTTGCTAGTTTTGCAGAACTGCAATACACTAATGACTCATTTTCCACCTATGACCCAGTCCAAGATGACATGCATTTTTGTGGTAGTTGTATTTACCCAGGTTTCCCCCTTTTGTAATCTGGCCTTTCAATTTTCTTTCTTCTTGATTTCTGTGAGAACAATATTGGGCAAGGTATGAGGGAAGAGGAGGCTCACAGTGTGCTCTAGACAACTCCTGTCCTGGCAATTTGGGGGACCCAAATCCTTAACTTCAGGAACACATTACCCCAGTGTGCACTCCAGACATAGCCTATGAGATTCCATTGATAGAGTCCTTTAATTCAACTAAGTCTTTAACTGGTCTTTCAATACTATCTTTCAGTTAGTACCTACCTTACAAAATCATTGCGCCCTGACCATAGTTCTCTATTTTGCTTACAGTTATGTAATTTGGGACACAATAAAGCCTTACTCAAGGCAACTTCTATGGTGTAATCTGTTTGTCTCCTATCCAGTGGTATAAAAGTTAGATTAAATAAGAAAAATACATATAATTAGCATAATAATTTCTTGTCAGTTCTCAATCTGAAATCAAATGATTTTTGCAGGATCCCTTTTGATACTGAAATTAGTCTGCCTAACCTATAATTTCCTAAATCACTCATTTTATACCTTTTTAAAAATGTCTATTTTGTTTGCCCATTAAGGATCTTTCAGGTCTTATGTGTCATCCAGGGATTCTTGAAGACAAATGCTGAAGAAGAGTCAATGATTGCTCTGCTAAGTTTTGTCTAAATCCTGCAGGATATTTCTTGTCTTGCTGGAAACTCTAAATATTAAGTATAATATTTTTCTCACTTGACCCGTGTTTCTGTTGTTAATTTTAACTGTGCTGAGTGTATGGCTACTGTTAACCTTTTTACAGAATCTTGAAAAAAAGCTAGATAATCAAAAAAAGAATAAAGGCAAATTCATTGTTTTCCATGTCAACAATTTATTGTTTGTGTTCCTTACAAACAGGCTTATAGTTCTCTACCTTCTCTAACATATTTTTGGTGATCTTTTTAATCTTATATGTTTCTTCGTATATTTCATTATATTCTTTATTTTTCCTTGATATTCTTACATCAATCTTGTACTACATGTTTCTATGTATCCTTAGTACTCTGCCCTTGAGCTCCTTCTTAATATGACTGTTAATTAATGTCATGATCATTAAAAGGCTTTTGGTACTGCAATGGTAACATATAACAAAAGGCATTTTTCTCCTTCACATTTAATACTGCCTCCCTTCAAAATCTCTTTGCTCATCTGAACCATGTTATTGTTTGGAGCACCATTTCAGGAGCTCTTACAGTTTTCTGGAGTTTTTGGAAAACTGCCATTTGCAAGTTTCTTCCTCCTCATTTATGATCACAAACACTTGTGCTGGAACTGCTTTCATCCAAATCACTTTCTATCGTCATATTCTTAGTCACTACCTCAGTATCAGACCTAAACCAGAAAAATCTGGTTCCTTTTTCCAACTATGGGATGATAAGTCATGCCCAACCCTTTCCTGAAGGCTTTGGCTCATTCTATTGCAGGTAATGATGGTCATAAGTATTTTAACTTCCTCATCGTATTGTACATAACAGCTTAGCAAAAAAGTGATATATGAAACTTCAAATTATATCAAAACTAATAAAAAAATAGAGTGAAAATGTGCATATATCAATAGAATAATGGCAGTTGTTCAGTATGAATCTAAAAATATCTTCCTTTAATTAAATTATTTTAAAATTCTTGTTATAATGTCCTATTATGTGTGTGTGTGAAAATAGAAAATATTGCTATGGAAAGCCTTTTGCAGACCTTTTGAAATAATTTTTGGGATTTTTTTGGTTAATTCCTATTACATAAAAGCTATGACCATGTATAGTTACAAGGTCCTGTCCCCTTCAGAATAGTGGAGAAGCTAAAGAAGCTATTTCATGCCCTTTAGGATCTGTGGGAGCACAGCTGAGTATGTAGAATGTGTTGGAAATAAGTTGCCATAGGAGGAGGATTCAGATAAGTGTGAAAAGGAACAGTTTATGCTTTTTCTGCCTGTGTAAAAGTAATCTGTAGAATTCTGCAGGTTTCAAAGCAATTCTGCCATATTTTCTCTTTGAATGCTTCATCTACACTTTGTAGTGAAAAAAAGCAAAACTAGAAAACCAAACCCCATATTTCCTAGTGGAAATCAGTTTGATTAAGCATATTTTTCTTCAAAATAGACCTGATTACATGAGAAGCTTTAATTAAAAAATTAAACAATTGCACATAAGACTCATGTGATTCACTGAAAAGATGTATTACCATTTAGAAATCATTCTGTCATAGCAATTATAGTGTGATTTCCAGCTATCAACACTTTCTACTTCTGGTTGCATTCCATAGTCAGACTCAGCCTTCAATGATTCACTAAAGATAGAAGTCCCAGGAGCAGGAGGCAATAGTGCATTACAGGAAAATATATTCTAGCCAGGGAATCTGTCATATGGAGGATGGTTAATAACATAAAACATGTGAACTAATTTTTACTATCAGGCTGGGGTAAAAGCTGTCAGTTCTTCTGTATAAAAATGTCTGGTTTTTCAAATTTTCAAATATTTTCATCACTTGATTTTCCAATGAAATACAAACAGTTGTTATGAGGGGGTAAAAAAGCTGTCAACCATATCTACTTCAACAAAGTATCTGTTTGAATGTTTCATCCATACAGGAGTGAATGAAGCCCAAATACATAGCAGCTATTCTAAGCCAGCTCTAATGATACTTTTTAGAAAGCATGAGTATATTTTTTAGATATTATGTCATTGTCATTCAAGTTGAAATCTAGATATTACAAAGTAGAATATGGAAGCACACACTTTGAATTAGGTCTTCATATTTATAGCTATAATATTTAGAAGGAGGGAGCAGAAGGGTAATGTTTAATTGCCAAACTGTACAACTCTCATAAACCAAAATTACAGTCAAAGAGCAAATGCAATAAGCTTCTGAATGACCCAGTGAATCCAGTTTGTTTGCCTCTTTATAACAACACTGTGAAATATGAGCCTAATTTTGAATTTGCATAAAATGGGATGAACCCATGGTAAAACTCCAACGCAGTGAGAGGTGGTCTGTACATATACTCTGACCGAGGAGCAGTTACTTAGCCTGATTTTACAAATTTAATAAAAAACAAGTCATGGCAAAAATATTGATGTGAAAGGATAGCCAAGATACAAAGACTTTCTTGGGCTCAGTATGTGGAATAAAAGTGTCATGGTTCAGCTTTCTCCACTTTGGTGTGGAATACTCTGAGTTTCTACTACATTAAGTATCACTTAATGTAATGCATTACTTAATACACTTCAGTAATAAACCAAATACCCATTTTATTTGTTGACCTCCACAAAAGAGGACAATTATGATGAGAATCAGGTCCCAGAAGAAGAGCCTATAATTTAAAATTGATGGAACAGGATCATTAACTGTATGTCTGCAAAGTTTAAGCTGCAAGCAGGCAAAAAAGGTCAGATATGTCTGTATCTGCTTTGCTTTTTTGTATGTCCGCAAGCCATGTAATTTGCATGTTATCAAGGTTATTGTTAGAACAGCAGGAAAACAAATAACATATTTTATTTCCAATATTGCTTAAACAGATTACTTCCAGAAACTTTCCTGTCAGGGACAACTCCAAGTGTTTCTGAAACTGCTGACAAGAGACTATGGCACATCCAATAAAAGTTGTACTGAAAATTTCCATCTGGTTGATAATACTACCTTGGTGCCCTCAGAGTAGATTTGCATTATTTCCTTTCTTGTTCCCTCCTTAAGAATTGTTTTTGAGATTTTAAACTTCTTCATGTGCTTCTTAGTAGTAGCAATAGCACTAGAAGTACTTTGGTAATTTCTAAAGGTCAAAGCAACATTCTCTACTAAAAACTAAGGAGATTATCTCTGTCTTGAAGGGTCAGAGATTTTATTCGCAGTGGAGTACAACATGTAATTATATATCATTTTGCCATAACAATGTGAGCCTAAATACAACTAGCATGCAAAACATTAGCAATAATGATGTTCACTATTGATTTCAGCAGACACTAGCAACCTAGGAATGTATGCTGGATCCTTGTTATGCTTCTATGAGATTTCACTGAAGCCTGTGCCACCATGACCGTATTAAAGTTGTCTGGATCCTGTTCACAGGTGACCAAAAGGATATGGAAAATACAAGAATAAATAATAACTCATCAGCATGATGAAAGTGATCATAGAAAACCTGTTAACCAGATTTTCTCTTTTTTTGGTAGACATCTTGGCAGCAGAGCATTTCAGGGAGGGACCTAGGAGGGGTAATAAAGCAATGTGATTGCATGCAGCTGGATTTGTTATTCAGCTAAAGTCTTTTTTTGGACTGTTACTCTCTGTAGGAGCCTTGTATACAACAATATATATAAAAGAAAGATGACAAAAATTAAAAAGCTTAAATAATTGAGTATGGAAAACCTAATAATTTTAGCCGTAAAGTTTCAAATTATATCTAAAGCAAAACACATTTTCCTGCCTATTAATGACAAAAAGAGTCAGTCCTCTCAGTGTGACATTCACTCTTGCACAAAGAACCAGAAGAAAACATACACAATGATTTAAAATATTATTCTGGGCATACAATAGAACTAAGTGTACATTTCAATACCAGAAGAGAAATGTCATGATTCACTGGCTCTCATAATTTCTGAGACGTACAAATATAAGTCTGATCTCATCAGCTACATCTCTGAAACAAACATGTTGTTACAGCCTCTGATTTGTTCCTTCTGTATATTCAGTTTCTTCTGAAACAGATTTATGCTGTTTGCTTCCACATTTTAACCAGTCTGGGTATCGAGAAATGCCATCTCAAAATGCTACAGATTTCAACTGTCCTTTAGCAATAATCCATTGAGAGAATTACTCTTTCTATATCATGATACTTTTTCTCCTAGTACCATTGTTTATGTCTATTTTCCCCTAGAAACTCTTGAGCAGCCTACTGGAGACTTACCACATCCCCCATATGCACTGAAAAATAAATCTGGAGCATGAAGTTGGGCCTATCTTTTATTTGTAGCAGGTGTTGGCTCACTAGCACTTTTAAATTTAGTCCCTCATGACTATAAGAACAAAATGTTTCAAATTGACCTGGTTCTATCTCTAAAAGCACTGTTTTCATCTGGGTTGTAAGATAAACCCAAGGAATTTTACGACTCTAAATTAAAACGAATGGCTTTAAAAGGTTCCAGGGTGGTATTTTTTTAGACAATGCTCATATGTCAATGGCAAAATGATGGGCAAATTTTTGAACAGACAGTGGTATTTCTTATCCCATTAAAACTTTCAGGACTTCAAAAACATGTCCATTTTTCATGCAATTTAAAAAAAAAAAAAAAAAGGGATTTTCAGATTTTTATCTCCAGATTTTCCAAGAAGTAGTGGGGACAAACTGAGTCCTAAATAGACAAACCATTATGGTCATGGCACTCTTCATCCCACATAACTGCTTTTATCATTAGATTAATTTTAGTTGATCTTCAGGCTTGGTTTTTTGCCCTCTCTTTTGTCTATCCCTCCCTTATTGCTTTAAATTTCTCCAGTGGAAGGTCCCTTCACCCTAAACATGGTGGATTCAGTTTTTGATCAGTTACTGTTTTGTCACCAGAGATCCTAGAACAGAAATCACTGAAGGAATTTCCTGAGTGTACACACTTTATTAAGCAAGCAGGGCTGGAGTGTGGGTCTGTGCATTGGCTGTAGGTCACCCTGTGGTCAGTCTGCTCCCTGGTTTGACTGCAACCCAGTTACCACTGACTCAATCTCACATATTTTCCCTGGCAAACCTGGACAACAATGATTTAGTCAGGGTAGTCTCATGCTGACAAGGGTTCACATGGGACCCAAACAGTCAGTAAAGCTTAGCAAAACAGGTCAGGAGATTGTAAGGAAATGTCCCATAAAAGCAGGCCAGCTTTTCCACATGGATGTCCCCTTACATCTATAGAGATGAATTTAGGTCACACAGCTTGCCATACCTTTTTCACAACATACAGGCTCATCTTTCTGAGTGCCAATCTAATTAGGAAGGTAACCAGTTGTGTCACGCCAGTTTTCACTGTGTTTCTTGGTTGCCTGACTATTAAGAGCATCTGCTTTGGGGAAGGAAATTTTAGTGATGCCTCTACTCGGCACATATGCATTGCTATCTACCTGTTTCAAGGAGAAACCATTGAGAGAAATTCCTCTCAGATGAGGACAATGGGGGCTGTGAGTATGGTAGTAAAGTTATGTTTCATTTCAGCCTCTGTTAACTTCAAAGAAAGTTAACTTAATAAAGAAGAAGCACTTGGATGAAATGGGCTTAGTATCATATATAAGCACCACTGATAGTTTCCAGGAATGGGTTGAATCTGGGCCTTTCTCTCTCTGCGCATCCTCATTTATCCTTATTGCTGCCATCATCTTGAAAAGAAGAGCAGTCACGCTCTTACAAAACAGGAGATATGTTTTAGTTAGATCTTAGAAGGGCAAAAGCTCAACAGCTGGTCTGTGGGCTGGAAAGGTGACTGTAAAAGACAAGCTTTGATCTGGGCTAAATATTTTTAGTTCATCTTAGTTCTTGGATTATTTTTTTTTCCCAGTGGTTTGAAGGAGAATATAATCTTGTTCAGGTCCACTCTCCAGTGTAGTGTATTATTATACTATACTGCAATATAATAATACTATGATACTGTTTTATACTGTAAACCATAATATGTAGTATGATAGCTCTGAATTCAGCATATTCAGTAGTCTGCATTTTAAACTTCACTGATTCATATGCTTTCCTATGATCCGTAGGAAGTTAATGTGATCTAGATTCCATGTTGAATTTGTCTTGAAAGCTGGTTTTATGTGAGAACATTAAGTTCTCCCACAAGGAAATAGCTCCTTCTAGTCATATAGATTGCATTTAGACTTACTAATGCATACTGTAACATACCCTGGAACTGCTGTCCCTGACTACGGTAAAAAAATGATAACTCCTCCTTGGAAACTGAGATGTGAGATGTTATCAGAGTACGTACATCAACATGGAAACTAGGAAAGGTTCTCACTTCTGTAATACAGCCATGTTTTAAAAGCCCAGTATTTGCAAGCTCCTGCATAACTTCTAACTGGGTTTATCTGGGTTTCCATTTGCGTTTAATTTACTTTTCACATAGCTATAATTTTCTTATTTTAAATGTTAATACAAAGTATCAAAATGATGACTAAAAATATAATATAGGGTCCAAAACTTCAAAATCCACAGGAAAAAAAATGTATTGTTTTAATCTTAAACAGTAATACAGACACATATATAATTAGATAATACTGTTCTACAAAATGAAGACAAATGCTTTCAGCCAGGCTGAAAGGTTGAGTCTTGGAAGAGTCCCTTATAATAAGTGGATTAGCATGAGGAAGGCTAGTAGAATGGAGCCCATAATCAAATTAGACACTAGACAATAATGTTTGAAAAACCTTTGGAACACATGTGCTTTTGTCTGCTTTATAGTTATTTGAAGGAATTCGGTAGTTTAATATTAGAATTACAGCATGTAACTATTTTGTTTCCAGATGTTATTAAACACTCAAACTGATTTTCACACACCTGTAACTTCATACAATATGGTTTTAGAGGTTGACCTATTTTTGTGACATATTTACCTTTAAGTCTAATTAATATATGAATCCTGATATGTTATGATACAGTAACTTCAGAAATACTTTTTTTTTCTCAGAATGAGTTTTGATGATAACTTTTGAGAGCTTTTTTTCAATAGTATACTCTTATGTACTAGAATAGAGATGAGCCATACTTCTAAAAGGAATTTCAATGTGGCTTTTTTTGAATTGTGCAAATAAATCAATTTCACTAAGTTTAATAGTTTTCCAAACATGCAAATAATTGAAATTATTCATGGTTATATCAGATTTATTTTCTCAAATCCTGGCAGAACAGACTAAAAAACAGAACAATGGTTTATTGTGAATAAATTTAACATCAGAAGATATAGTATCAGATTGTTTGAGCTTCAATTATACATGAAGGATTAAAAGAGTGATTCAGAATACAGTTTATTCTTAAATGGCATAAAATCAAAGATTGTAATTTATATAGTAGATTGTCTTCATGTCTCAAAGGAGGAATATAGTAACAATTATTTATTGGAAAATGATAATTGATACCAGATCAAAGTAGGAATTATTATTGTGAATGCACTGTAGCACTGAATATTTAAAATTACAGATAAAAACTTGTTAAATAGTACTATATCATCTCTGCTCAGTCAATGTATTGATTGGTTATTGATTCACATAAATGTAGTTTTGATGTCAGAAGCCTTCATATTTGTATCCTCCAAAACAAGACTTTCAGAGATTTTTTTTTATTAGACCAACCAATACAACTGGAAAAACCAAAAAGTTTTTTTTTTTAGCACAACTCCCCTTCTCTCAGTTTGAAATTGAAAAAATAAAGAAATAAATGTCCTTCAATCAATGAAATAGCTTCTATTGTATAAAACAGATGCATTGTAATCAGAAGGCCTTCATGTCTATTACAATTTTCTACAACACATTTTTTGATGTTCTTTGAAGGTAGTTGTGTTCTTCTGTAAGCTTTATTCACGGAACAGTGAAATGTTCATGTTACATGATTTCCTACCACGTTTTCAAAAGCAAAAGTACTTCTAGCAATATGATACAGCTCTGATTGACCTCTGAGACTCACTTTACTGTAAACCATATAATATTATTCCTGAAAAAGAAAACGGGAAAATCGGAAGTTATTAACTTCTGATATAGAAAATAAGACTCTTTCCTGATGGATCCACAGCAGCTCAAATGAATTTAATCTCTGATTTTAATCTCCTTCCTGCAAATTCAACCAGTTGAGAGAATAGATCTGGATGAAAGCTAATTCACAAAATTTAGAAAGAAATCCTTTTAAGATTTTTTTTTAATCACCTTATGATGAATTTAATCAGCTCACAGAGGGGCTAGTGATAGCCAGAGCTATTTTCAGGGGAAAAATGAAGGTGTTCATCTTGGAGATCAGTTGTGGGGATATGAGAGGAAGCTCACCATCTCCCATAGAACAACATGCTAAGTCAGAATGATAATGAGTCTTGATATAGTCACTTAGTCAATTATTCTAATGGCCATTCATCAGCGTAGTCTAACCATAAATCTGTGAGCAAATTGTTGTGGGAACAGTGGTAGAGGTGTAAAAAGCAAATTAGCTATTTAAGCAAAACAGAAAAAACATACAGTTTTAAAATTTATTTTATTTTATTAAAAAAGCCCAAAGATGGAGGTTTGTTTTGGGAAGTATCAGTTGTAACATTCTCCTCAATGCCAAAAAAAGGGGTATTTTCCTTCCAGCAACAATCTTCCAGAGGAGAGCTCCTCACCATTGCTTTGTCTCCAGGCCTTTCCTCCCCCAACTCAACAAATACAATTCAGAAAACAACAGATTATTACTTTTGCTTACATGTCTTCATACTATTTGTCTTCTGACATATAGGTTGCCTAAGCTTCCTCCTTGATTTTTAAACTGAATAGTCTATTTCGAAATCAAAGTATATCTTGAAAGAGGTAGCATAGTAAAGATATCCTCTGCAGCATGAATTATTAGTGTCAAAATGGCAACTAAAAAAATGGTCCTGGAGCAAGCCAGGTTTCCTAAAAACATGAATACTCTAAGGAGTTGATAGGAAATCCTACACAACACCATAACAAATACACATCAAGCTGCCAGTACTGTGTAAATTAAGGCTACTCATTTTTATCCAAAGAAAACACAAAGAAATTGCTATTGTATTTACAGAAGGGATGCCACAGCAGAATATATTAGTCACAATAGTTGAAACTTCTTCAGGTCTATGTATAAAAATCTTGAATACTCTCATTACCAACATTGATCTAGAGTTATGACACTGAAGTAATAATTAATCTACTAAAATACAGACAGAATCATTATGAAATAGATCAAGCTCAAAGTATGCCTAATGGATTAATTTTTCCCATTTCATTTACATGTCCAATTGCTTTTGACTCTTTTAGTGATTTCCACTATCAGAAAATATATCTCATTTACCATCTGCAATTGGATTAGTGGTCGTTCTTTTCTAGTGGTGTCTTTTATCTCATAACCCTTTAAAATATATGCTGCACTCCACATTTGTGCTGTGTCCCTTGCAGTCCCATATTAACATTCTGTAGCCTTTGTGTTTCTCCTTAAATTGTGACTAAAGAAGGAAACATCATTGGGTTTTGTCTTCATTTACTATTGTCTTCTGATTAAGGGGAGTATTATGTCTTTTTCATTAAGTAACAGTCTGTGCATAATTTTTCCTGACAATGGGAATGCCAGTTTTTCTCTGACAATAGCAAACTACTATTGGCTGTGATAGATGATGACTCTTAGGGGTAATGGATTATAGCCTGTGAAACCAATTCTTTTGATATATTTAGCCATGTTATTGGAGCCTATACATACTTGAAGGATGCTAGCATTTTAAAGTATAGATTTGCTGTGAGGTTTAAACCCTGAATATTTTAAGACTAACAGAACTGGAAACATACGGTGTGATAGTCTGCTTAATGAAAGGAAAATAAACAAAACTCCATCCAGGTAGACATGGAGATCCAGGGATGATCTGAAATCACTGTTCATGTCTTGCAGATCTGTTAGCTAAAATAGATTCTTTTATATTTGATATCATATGAGACTGTTTCATCTGAAAGCAAAGCAGCTGAGATCTTCATACACAGCTCCATATAACCATAGACTTCGCACATTTTTTCTGGATATATCATTTTGCAGCAGGCAACATTTAGGGGCAAGGTTGAAGGACATTTTTAATGGATTCATGTAGTGGTCTGCCCCTGTATGAATACTGCAATTGGTGGATGCTATTCTGACAGTATCCATGTTTTCTTGCCATAATGATGTACTTTACTGGTATCACCTATAAGTACTTTTCTTATTTCTTTGTTGGGATATGGAGCCTGTTGTACACTCAAAATCTTGCCTTTGGGAAAAGAGGAAATTTTGGTTTGGGGAAAAAAGCAAGAGTTTATTGTTAGTATAATTAAAATCTTAACAGTCTAATTCACGAACCATTACTAATCCAGGAGTAATTGTTGCACAAAGATAAAGAATATATCTATGCAGAAAAAGTTCCAGTAATTCTAATAATTCATTTAAACTTGTTATGTATTCTGTTGTTATTTTCTACCCCTTTTCCTGGTTCTGCTCACCATTCCTTTTCTCCTCAAGGTCATAAACTTTATGGTTTCATCCTAGTGTTGGCAGTGGAAGTGTTACAGGAAACTGTCAGTGTCTGGAGTTCTTTGCTGGGAGGATTAGGATGCCCCTATCGATGCTTTCTTTTTCCTTGCTATAGGATCCATTCAGGGTCATTTTTGTATATTCACTAACATGCTTTTATACCGTGGTATTTCTTGCCTGGTCTACCTGCTGCTCTCTGTCTCACCTGAAGTTTTTATGCACATTACCTGTCTGGTTAGATACTACTTCTTTGTTCTCTTTGTTGCCCCCCAAACCTGTTTCGTCAAAATCCAATCCTATGTTTCTATAGATGAAGCCGTAGGGTCTCCAGTCACAGCCTTTGCTCCATCTCTCTTACTATCCCATTCCCACAATCCCCCCCATGTCACATCCTGCGTATCTACTTCTTGAGGTTTCTGCTGTGTATCAGGCCTGTATTTCTCTGTACTTCAGGGTGAAAGCCCCGATATACAGTAGATTTGAGAAAACCCCAACTATCGATCACTACTGACACACTGCCAATTTGCAGCTTCACAGCCCATTATCCACATCGGAACAACCCTGAGGTAGCGCTAGTCTGTGGTGACTAGAGGCAGTTGCAGTAGGTCCCCACAACTTATATGTTCCCAGGTGTTTCTTCTGTTAAAGGAAAGGGATGAGGAGGAGAGGGACTCAGAGGTCATCAGTGTCAAGGGTTAGGGCCTAGACAAATGACAGATGCTCTCTATTAACCCCTCCCCCTTCCTGGAAGGGGAAGAGAAAAGGAGAGAGAGAGACTTATGGATTGGACAAGACAACTATACTAGCTTTAATGAAAATATTAATAAAAAAAAAGGAATATATATGCAAATATATACAAAACCAGTATTGGATCCAACCCCCCCAATGGCAATTACTTCACCATCACCACTGATTCTGTGGAGTAGGCACTGGGGAAGTCCCAGACTGGACCCAGTGGCAGACAGGAACTGGATTCAGGAAATAGATTCTGGAACCAGATTCAGGAACACAAGGATTGGGATCGAAGGCAGAATGAAGACAGTCCTCCTTGGATGTCGGCCATTGAAAAAGAGAGCTTGACTCTCATGATCCCTCAGCTTTATACTGAATATGACATATAGGGTCTGGATACGTAGTTGGTCAGTTCAGTGTTACCTGTCCTGTCTGCTCTTCGCCGCAGGTGTGGCATTTTATTTTCTGTATCCCACAATGTGGTACACAAGATTTAACAGTGACCTTGGTCTTCAGAGGAGCAGATACAAGCCAGAGCCTTTGCATACTAATCCTTGATGGTAAGTAAATGTTGAATGTTATCACTGCTAGAAGCAGACACTGCAGAAAAATGCCATTAATTGCAGAGAGTGCAGTTACATAGAAGACATCTAGCTGAAAGTAAAATCACTGAACAGAATTTGTTCTGTTCTAATTCTAACCAGGATAATCAGAAATCGGAATGACAGGAAGAAACCCCTGCCTCCTCTTTGCCAGCACACACTGATATCATCGGTACGGTGTGGAGCTGAGAACTGTGATAGATCAAATGGGAGGGACATGTCAGAGAAACAGCTGGGTCCAGAAGCAACAGAAAGCCTTGGACCAGAATTTTACTGTTTCCACACCCTGGAATTAAGAAGAAAATACTCCATGGAGATTAAAAAACAGGCAGACATCCTAAAGGCTCTTGGATTCCTTGGAGGGAAATGAAAGATGAAAGGTATTATGGAGTGCTGAGATATGAAAAAGATGAAAACATTTGTTTCTGGAAAATTTCACAGTGCCAGTTGTTGTATACAGAGGACACAATAAACTAATCTACTGACAAATTTGCAAACTTGATTCTTGTCAGGAAAAACTCATATTTCAAAGAATAAAAATCAGAGCACAGCAAGGACACAAATATTCAGAGTGCTTCAGCAAAGAAACATTTTGTTAAGATGTGTTAAAGGAGGTTATGTAGCAGTGACATATTGCCAGGAAAGGACCAGTTTCATGTTGGGGGCTTTTGGGAGATTAATATAAACTGACAATTTGAAAACACCATTTTCTTGATTTCAGATTATTCTGTAGAAAGCAAAGCATCTTCAAGAAGGGTGAAAACTTTGATTTGTACCACCAGGTAGAGCAGCAAAAAATAAAGACTGGGTGCAGCTGAGTCTTCTGGAACAAGTTGCTGGAAATTTCATTTTGTTTTTTGTCCTTCCCTTTCTCTCTTCTTTCTTCTGTCTTCTTTCCACCTTTGTTCCCAGAGGATCTTTCTTCTCTGTTAGCAGTTTGAAGAAGGCAACATTCACCTTGAATCACTGGATGGTAGGAGCTGAGCATTATGAAAGATTCAGAGTGCAAGAGCATTTTTAAAAATTTAATTTGAAGTGAGAAAGTATAAGTGAGAACAAAAGTGCTCATCTGTCCAAAGAGGGGACTTTTTTTTTTCTGTCAGAATTTTGTTTCATAAGATATGCTGACATCTTTGGTTTTATTCCAGTGTAGAAAAGAAAAAAAAAATCCAACAGAATAATTTCCCCCTAACCGAGGAATCTAGTACTCTCCCATATCTCCCTTAGGTTCAATTTTTATTAGTCTAAAAACCAGCAAATAATCAGCTTGGAAGAAGTAGCATTTTTATTCAAGAAGTCTCTTTTCAATGCACCAAGAAATATGGTAGCTATTCTGTTCTTCACACTATCGCTCCTAATTGCAGTATTTGTGTTGTATTGAATTTGTGAAGGTTTTTAAACTAATTCAATTTCTAAAAGCATTTGAGCAAAAACAATTACAAAAATATGTGTTGCAGACTAAACAGATTTTTGAGTCCTTAAGAATGTAATTTTAAAAAATAATTTTATTTTAAATTCTATTATAAATACTTCCGTTATTCTCACACCTCCTCAACTCTGTTGCTTTTCAGAGTTTGCGTTCTTCAAGTCGAATTTAAAACTGATGTCTTAAATATTACAACCCAAGGGAGTTTTGCATGATATGTGTATTTTATTTTCAAAAATTCAATTTCCCTTTTTTCTCTATTTATGTTTTCTAGTAGTCTTTAAAAGTGCAGTGGGAAAGTTCTAAGCACAGTACATTTTTTTGTTGAAATCTATATGAATGCTGACTACTAAAACAACATGAAATTTGGGTTTCAAATTTTTATCAAATTATAAATTGGAATGGCATTTAAAATAAAAATATGTTAGTTTTTCTAATTGTTTTAGCAAAAAGAATTTTTAATTTTTTATAGTTAAAGAGTTTCAGATTCTCATTTCAAAATGGCATATTATTTTAGAAATTTGCTTACTTGTAGAAAATGGAAAATATCCTAAACCACAGATGCATGTGTAAGTTTTGTTTCTTACTGGAAGAAAATGCTCCTTTTTGGTACGGGATGCTGAAAATGTGGCCAACTAGTTGAAAAATTACTTATTTGAAGATGTTTCTTGGAGTGCATTACATTGCATGCATTACCTCCTGCTGATGGATAGATACAGATTGCCTCCTTGACCAGTTCAGAGGGGCTTAGCAGCCTCCACTGCAGTTCCTATATGAGGAAAAGTCTTGAAAATGTGCTTCCTAATTTGATCATCACCTTGTCCAGAGGGTCACTCTATTGGCATGCCAAATGCTGGGAAAATAATGCATGCTTTATGGGTTGATGAGATGCCAAATGATACTGGCACAGCATTTGCACTGACCACCACTGCAGAATAGCTATCAAATGTAGGAGGGACATCTGGGCCATGTAGAAAAAAATGCTGTGAAGAGCAAGCATCAGTCCTGTTCCTGGAGCACAGGATCTGTCCAGGTTGGCAGGCCAGGTGCCTACTGCAACCACTGACATGAGCAGCCAGATGGGACAGTTGTCAAGAAGCCTGAGGGATATCAATCAGGGCAGCCTGTGCCAAGCTTTGTGGTGTAGGTCAGGGAGCTGAGAATGTATTTAGCAGAAAATCGAGGAAGATTTACCCAAAGCCATGTATTCACAGAAATGAATGTTGACAAATCAGCATTTTCTACAGGAAAACCAGCACATCATAAAAGTTTATCCTTCTTTATAATGATAAATACCTTTGTGGCAGTTGTTGGCCTGGCACGTCAGAAATGGAAGCTTTCTTTGAAATGTTTGTTTCCATTTGCATTTACTTCTAGATTCATTAGTAGAGTTCAGCTATCATCCAGTCCAACAGGAATAATAGAGTTCAAACTTAAAAATTTCCCTAAACTCAATTTTAAACAAGGAGAACTTATAAACTCTATGTTAAATGATCTTTTAATTATAAATTAATGTTTCTTAATGGACAGCAATATTTAAAAAAAACCCAACCCTCTAATCCAGAGGAAGAACTGATCTGGGGATGCAAACATCAGTAGAATGTATTTTCTATATTACTTAAATTTTACTTGTATTTGAGTCAACATGACCCATTGTTGTGAAGGCCAATGCATGTTAATGCATGTGAAAAATAGGAAAATAAAAACTTGCAGATGTAGAACCTAGGTTTTAGGGAAGAGGTCACCATCATCATTACCTGCTAGACTTTTCTTGTCCAAATGTTTAAATTCCTAAAGCCTTTTTTCTTTTGTACTCATAGGAAGCTTTTTCTATACCCTCAGGTACCAAAACTCTCCCTAAAAACTCTTCTCAAAAAGCGACATATTTTTTAGATGAGAATGATTGGTAGTAATAGAACAGCTTAAGGTTACTTTGATCATTTGAGCCTATTCTGAGACATGAGCGTATAAACTTTTGGCATCTAACAGTCTACAGATTCCACTTTCCCAAGTTCATTCCCGCTGTTGGATTTTTATAAGGAATTGAGATAACCATTTAGGCAGACTATCATATGTGCCAGTTAACAATTATAACTGATAAATCTCTGCTGGGTATACCAATTCCAGACCAAATAAAAATCTCAAATTCTGACAAAAAATTGTTCACTGAGACACAGGAGGATGTGAGTCATAATGGAAAGGAGACAATTGCCAGACAGAGGCTTCATCAGCTTAAAATAAAAGAAGAGCCAAGTCCTGTTTGCATTACTTTGCAATGGGTGATTGCACTAAGGCAAATGGCATTTTCAGAGTAATGTAGCAGTTAAGATAATCTGGAAATAAAACCTAGTTCTTTAACAATGTAAAGATAGGGCAGAGATTCAATGTGAGATGTTCCTCCTCTGAAGATGCTAGTTCAGAATTGCAGTGGTCTTGCTTAAAACCATTCAAGGTCTGGCCTTTCATTTAAGAGTTGGGATTGATTACAGTGGGACAGATGAAAAACTTTGCTCCTCAGGCCCCCTTTCTGCCTCAGCTATGCAGGTTGACGCTGGTGAAGTGGCTCTTCAGATCCCACAGTTCAGAGGGTGGGGTTTCAAAATTTATGCTATTTGCCTTTAAAAATGGACTGTAAAATTCCGTGGCAGAACAGTTTCAGTAACAATTCAACTGTCTTTGCTAGGGTGGCAGAAGGTCACATTACAAATCCAGAGAAAGTCATCCTTGCTTCTGTGTCAGAACTATTCTCATGCATCTTATGAGTTAGGAACTTGACATTTTGCACTGCTATTTTTATACATAGTGTATTATATGGCTGACTTTCTTCTAATCTTCAGAAAGAGTATGCAGGGCTTTGGATCAGTATACAGTAACATGAAAAATTGAGTTTATTAGGAGATTTGGCACACATTGAGACTGCTCTGAAGTCTAGTTCTGTAACAAATCTTACATAAACTCTCTTGTTCAGATGTTGATTACTTATTACTGGTCCTTTCCCTGTAATAGAGATGATTGAATTCCAGTTTGGTTGATGTCTTACCATAAAGAAGATATTTAAACAACAAATACTGCTATGCTGCATGTCACAAGGTTTTCAGACACAGCAGAAAAAAACCCAAACAAACCATTAAAGGGGAAACAGATACAATTGTCAAAAGTTAAGAATGTGAAAAATAAACACTGTATAGAGAAAACACCCATGCTAACAAATATTTGGGATGTTTTGAGGTAATGTTTTAATGTACTGAGAAATTCTGTTGGCACCACATGAAGAAAGAAACTGATTAACCCTTTCTTGCTAGGTTACTACATACCTAACAGATTTCAGCCACCTATACCTTTACCGATGAACAGGATGAGAATTTTTAATGTGCTTATAAAATATGTTGCTATCCCGTATTTCTCTCTTTCCACTGTCTTTTCTTGCTTAACTACCTCTTGTTACAAAGGTAGAAAAACCCCCAACTTTAACACCTAGAATAGACAAATTATCATCCTAGTTTTTGTGCATGTTAAGATAACAAAAAAAAAAAAAAAAAAAGCTAAGGCAAAATAAATGTGCCACAAAGATCCTGTGAAATGCAGGATTGTATCTGGGCAGATAGATAATTAGGTTGTATGAGATTTTATTTTTTGAACATCTTAAGTGTAGGTGGACTAGAGGAAACAAAGCGTTAAAGCTCAATTTTGCATTTATTTTGTTGTCTTTGCACACTTGTCTGTTTCCTGTGGTGCCAGACATCTGTCCAAGCCCATGTGCTTGATAGGATATGTCATGGTATACCACGAGGATCTTGGGTACCATTGTGTTTAGTCCAAATCTCAAACTTGAAGTTCTGCATGTAATTCTCTGTTATATTTGCCTTATGCCTGGTTGTGAGTTCAAGTCAAATATAAAACAGCAAGGCATGCTATCTTTGATGGAATGACAATCCTTTACATCTAAATTAAAGAAAGAGATAGTTATCATGCTGCCAAGCATGCATCCAAAAATGAAAGTATGTATAAAAAGTAGAGAGTGCTTCTTCATGAGCTTTCATGAGCCATTTTGGAGACTGAGATGCTGGCTGTTGGTATAGTTGAGAATTTCTTTTATGACAAGTGTTAGGTGGAGACTGTACTGCACAAAACAGGATGGCCTGCATGGCAAGATGTCTTAGCAAGTCTGTAACAAAAATCATATCTGTAAAGCAGGCCAACTAAAGATTGGAATAAATAATTAATATGAATATATATCATCCTCACTCCTACCTCAAGTAAGTTACCTATATCTTACATTGTATCCAGTACAGATTGAATCCTGTTTGAAAAAGAGAGACAAAATCTTTTGCAACTGCATTTGTATTTCAGTTGCATATTTTCAACACTCATTATTTTAAGAATGGGAACACTGCTGGATCTCGCCCAAACAGTGAGAAAGGAGAGTATATTGAGAGCACATGAGGTAGTCCCTGATTCAGCTGCACACGTCTTGTATGACCATGGGCAAGTTACTGACCTTTGGATACTAAGAGCTTCTTTCAAACATTTTCTAAACTAAACTTATCTGCATCTATTAGGTCAACTTCATTGATTCACTGCTGTTGAAAAAATCCTCAGCTGCAAGTTCACAGAAGAAAACAGTCTGGCTGTGTATAACATCAACCATGACATTTCACCATATTTTTAGTTGAGTTACACTTCTAAAAATGAGTGTTGCATCCTAGTTTTAAATATTCGGTGTCAGAAATGTGCATGGAGAGCTACTGTAAATTTTCTCTGAGTAGTAATTAGGCTGAAAGATGTAAAAATACATCTTTTATTGTAGCCTTAATATGTCTAATCCAATTTACAGTGTGGTTTGGATCTTGTTATAACTTTGGTAGCTTGATCAAGGTACCTGTTGTCCATGTTTTACTCTCAGTAAGGGCAGTCTTTATCATTCTAGAGTTTCTGATAAACTTGAGTATCTTCAACTCCCAGGATTCAATTACAAGGCCAGACTTGATTTTTCAGTTTCCAGGCTATCAACAGTCCTCAAAAATTGTGACCAGCATATGTGGATGTGGTGATAGTCATATCTCTGTCAGTACAAAGGAAATGTCCTACACAAGTCCTACTTGGGACTGTATCTTGGTCTTACAGATATTCTGTAAGAGACAGTGCAGCTGTTGCTACTCCATTGCTCCAGACTCCTCTTCAGGAGCATTGCCAACCAAAAAAGCATGTTGTCTCCTTACATTCAGCAGACAAAGCAATCCTTTTCAGCCTGGGGATCTTATCCTCACCCTTCATACTTACTATTTTCCAAAAATATATATGGTCAGCAAGCTTTATCAGTGATTTTGCTTTATTCTAAGTTATTGAAAAAACCTGTATATTTCATAAAGCTAAGAATCAGATCCTGAAGATCCTTCTGCTCTCTCAGAGACACACTGGCTTATTTTCTCATTATCTTTGAGCTCTGACATGGCTATTTTTAATGTGTGCATTTCGTGCATTATGTTAATTTCAGATCATTTTAGTTCTGAATCAAAATGTCAAGCAATATTGAGTCATGATCATTACAGAAGTGGAGGTATGTTACCACCATCCATTACTTTTATTAACCAAATTGAGATCATTAAAAGAGCAAACTTCTTGGAAATATCTAATGGCTTTCCATAAATATTAATCATTGTCTTAATTGTTCATTAACAGTGTCATCTATTCCCACATTTACCTATGTTGGTCAGATTGGTCAATTTTTAATTACTTGTATTTGAGCAATACTGTGAGTGCAACATTAGCCTATTCAGTCTTTAGTAACCTCTCCAATATTGCAAGTATTATTGAAAATCAGTATTCAGTAAGTGGAGAACTCCATAGTCAACTCTTCTAAAATTCACAGGGGGAAGTTTAAAACATTTGCACTAGTTGCTGCCTTACGTTGTATTGAGGTACAATTGGCATTTCTGGGAAAATTCTGGAAAAGTAGAATTATTTATTTATTTATTTTAAAAGAAAATTACTGGAAGAGTTAGTCCCCCTATATAAGCTTAAGGAAAGGCCAGAGAGAATGAACAAAACACAAAGGAAATGGAAACAAATTTTCCTCTAGACAACAGAGGACAATGAATGATGCTGTTTTATGACATGAACAATGTAATCATAGAATCATAGAAATGTCTGGGTTGGAAGGGACCTCTAGAGGTACAACACCCCTTCTGAGAGCAGGGACATCTCCAACTAGAGCAGGTTGCTCAGAGCCTTGTCAAGCCTCAACTTGAATGTCTCCAAGGATGGGGCCTCAACCACCTCCCTGGGCAACCTGTTCCAGTGCTCCACCACTCTCATAGTAAAGAACTTCTTCCTTGCATCCGATCTAAATCCACTCTTTCCTAATTTAAAACCATTGCCTCTCGTCCTTTCATTGACAGGCCTTGTAAACAGGCCCTCTCCAGTCTTTTTATAAGCTCCCTTCAGGTACTGGAAGGTAGCTATTAGTTCTTCCCAAAGCCTTCTCTTCTCCAGGCTGAACAATCTCAGCTCCCTCAGACTGTCCTCGTAGGAGAGGTGCTCCAGCCCCATGATCATCTTCGTGGCCCTCCTCTGGACCTGCTCCTCTGGACCCGCTCCATCAGGACCATGTCCTTTCTGTGCTGAGGGCTCCAGAGGTGGACGCAGTATTCCAAGTAAGTTCTCACCAGATCAGAGTAGAGTGGTAGAATCACCTCTCTCAATCTGCTGGCCACACTTCTTTTGATGCAGTCCACGATGTGATTGGCCTTCTGAGCTGCATGCACACACTGGCTGCTCATGTCCAGCTCCTTGTCTACAAGCACCCGCAAGTCCTTTTCTGCAGGGGTGCTCTCTATTGCCTCATCCCCAAGCTTGTATTGATAGTGGGGATTGTTCTGGCCTAGGTGCAGGACCCTGCACTTGCTCTTGTTGAACCTCATGAGGTTCACCTGGGCCCACCTCTCCAGCTTGTCTAGGTCCCTCTGGATGACATCTTGATCCTCTGGTATATCCACAGTACCACTCAGGTTGGTATCATCTGCAAACTTGCTGATGATGCATTCAATCCCACTGTCTATGTCATTGATAAAAATATTAAACAATACTGGTCCCAATACGGACCCCTGAGGGACACCACTTGTCACTGATCTCCATTTGGACTTTGAGCCATTGACCACTACCCTCGGGATGTGGCCATCTAACCAATTCTTTATCCATTGAACAGTCCACCCATCAAATCCATATCTCTCCAACTTGCGAGTAGGATGTTGCGGGGGACTGTGTCAAAGGCCTTGCAGAAGTCCAGACAGATCACATCCATAGGCCGTTCTTTGTCCACTGATGCAGTCACTGTATCATAGAAAGCCAGAAGGTTTGTCAGGCAGGATTTCCCTTTAGTGAAGCCATGCTGGCTGTCCTTGATCACCTTACCAGGCCTTCCAGGAGAATCTGCTCCATGAACTTCCCAGGCACAGAGGTGAGGCTGTCAGGTTGGTAGTTCCCAGAGTCCTCCTTTCTACCCTTTTTGAATATAGGTGTAACATGTCCCTTCTTCCAATCACTAGGGACTTCACCTGACTGCCATGACTTTTCAAATGTTATTGAGACATGTCAGTGGAACTGCCCTGTAAGTAAAGATGTGTGTAGTCAAAGTATATTTAGAACTTGTTATGGATTAAAATTAAAACTACAGCATGAATCTAATGTCGAAATAGCAGTACTATGAAGAACTGAATCAAAGACTGGGGTTCATGTAGCATAACTGCAGAAATGTAAAATGTAGGCATCTATTCTAAAATAGACATTTATACCTTCTTTATTATTACTGGGAATACATAAGATGATCTGGAGTGCAATTTATTCAATAGATGCTGAACAGCTGAGGATGGCTCAACTGTCTTTGGTGGGTGCCCATCTGTCTCCACACCATCCAGGGAAATTATATTAAACTAATGGTTATAATGACTAATGGTTATCTAGGTAAAGACAGGTGAGATGAATTCCATCCAACATGATTGATCCAGGGAGACCTGTAGTGGAAACAGATCCTACATCATTCCTCCCATCTTGTAAAAAAATATAATCATTACACAATTCTTTCCAACTGAGATCAGAGTTTACTGAAATAGAATGAAGTGTCAGTTTAAATGCAATTTGCATTTCAGACAGGGTGTTTTATTTTCCTTTTCATAGAAGGCAATTCTTAGAGAAATACCAATTATTGTGCAGTACTTCTCTCTAATTGGAACAAATCATCTTTCCTGAATAAAATATGGATACATCAATAATCATTGTAGGACCGTTAGATTGTATGACTCTATGTAAGTCCTTTTTAATAAAAAGCAAATAAGTACTTGTTTGAAATGATTAACTGAATGTATTAGGTAGTTGTAACTTGTGTCTGACACTTTGCTCATCCAGAACACAAAAATTTCCAGTTTAGATTTATGTTTTTATGTGCTCAGTCAGAGAAAGACTGTCTCTATGAAAAAAAGCCCTCATCTTTGAAAATCAGTCTTGACTTCTTCCTTGTTCTATGCTTCAGAGGCAGACTTACTTTCTTCCTCCTCTCATCAAGCCAGCACACTGTCTAGCACTCTGAGGTGGGAGAAAAGAGCAAGGCTGTGCCTGATTCACACCAAGGAAAGAGGAGGACGTGACATGCTTGATTAACCATTACCATCTCCATGCTACTATCAACAATATAGAGCACCTGTGGAGAGGAGCTGAGTACCCCTTTATGAGTCTTACTTGACGCACAGATTCAGAATATGGTCTGTGATGGAGAACAAGTAATGTTCAGTAATGAGGAGTGAATTTCTCCTTAGCCAAATGTTAGCTGTTGGAAACTAAAAAAAAAAAAAAAAAGCACATTTCTCCACCTTTGCACCTTTCTGGCAGAGAAGAAACTGCGGATCTTTAAATATCTCAGTGTTATTAAAAATCTTAGACCTGAAGAGGGTCCCAGCGGGAAGCCAGCCAAGTAACGACAATCACACCAATATGGCTACATATCATTCTCATTTATTGCTTCACAAGTACGTGTTTATATAGTCTACCAGGCCGTCTATGCACACATCTAAATTGTTTTATTGGTTAGCAACTATGTGCTACGTGTGCCAAGCCTTATGCAGATTGGTTAACTATAGCTGGCTACATACTAAGTGCACACCTCCCTTGCGGTTAACCCATTCTATTCAAATTCTGTGTTTTCTCTTGCTCTATATCTCATACTATTATTTCTACTCTACAAGCTTTAAGTCAGGGTTGTCCAATCCTTCAAGGGCCAATGCAATTCCTTGATCAACAAGGAATTCCTCTACAATAGTTCAACGTAAAGATGATGTTTAGTCTGCAGGTAATTAACAATTGCATCTCTAAACTCTGACTAACTCACCCAGAGCTTATATAATAAATTCCCATATATAATAAATTCTGCCTTTTCTTTTTAGAAGCCATCTGCCCATACAAAATATATCAAATGGTCAGAAGTGATGCAATCCTAATGCATTCCAGGCGCAACACTGCTGCCTTGACCAAAACAGAATAAATGAACCTAATAGCTACTATTCTCATTTTAAACCTCAAAATAGGTTGCAAGTTCTGCATAGGCTGTGCTGTCCCTCAACAGAGGTGAGAATTTCACTCTGAAATTTGCTGATTTTTTCTTATTTTATAATTGAGAAGTTCCCATTTATGATAATAATCTAATCTCTGTAATTTCAATTTACATTTTCAAGCACTTATGAAAACAGTACATCTAGAATTCCTCCCAATATTTTATTTGTGTGTGTTTGATGGGCATCCCTTTCCCTGTTCCTGCCCACTTAAGCTTTGACCTCCCTTCCCAAAGGACATCTATGACTGTGTTCTCTGCTCTTGACTTAAAGTATGTAATAGTTCAGAAAGATTTGTGCCCATTAACCTTTCCATCAAAATTTTCAATTGCCCCTCAAAGAATGGGCAAATTGCACATCTATTGAGCAGTGCAGCTGAAAAACAAAGGAGCCTCTGAACAATGTAAAATGCCAAAATCTTCGCTTCTTCCTAAGGAGGCATTTTCAGTGAAGCAAACAGAAAATAATGAAAAGTAGAGTGCCTAAGCCACAGTCTACTTTAAAAAGGAGCTTGAATGAATTTGGTCTTATAACTGCCTTTTAAAGAAGCCTGAGTAGCCCTTCCATTCTCAGACCTATCAGTCCGCACCCCTAAAAAAGCTTATTGTATGTAACAGGCATCATGCAATATGGTACTTCATTGAGAAACACAAGCAGGAGAGAAAACAGGTCTCCTGTTTCCTTGGTGACTTATCTAACACTATTTCCTCTGCTCTCCCCTGATGTGAAGAGTTAATCTTCCAAAGTCCTGAATAAATGTCCCAGCAAGGCAAACTACGGTGAAGGTGGGCTACTGCCCTTCATCATGTTATCAGTGGAGTCTCTCACTCGCTGTAGCTCCATTCTGCAACCAGCTGCCTCTTCAGTGATAGCACTCATGGCTCTCCCTCTGCCAAGTGCTTTGGTGGATAACCAAGAAAGCATCAAGTTTTTAAGCATGGCCTAGAAAGGTAACCTTTTTCCCTCGTGGCACAAAACCAATGATCAATTGAGGCACCCAAATTACACTATTTTAACCAGATGTTGCCAGCTTTTTCTTTCTTTTTTTTTTTGTGTAAGGTAAATAAAAAATGGTCTTCTCTGGTGCACAGTGAGGCCAGGTGGGTTTAACAGGCATTGGGATATTAGACTTCTCTTAGAAGGATTAGCAAAAGATGATATCTTACATTTTAGTATGCACATTTCAAGGCATTACTGTATGAGAACATTTGGAGAAAAAATAGAGAATTCCCACAAAATGAATCTCATATATGAGGACTACTGAGAAGATTAAGGTTGAGAGAGTTCAATTAGAAAAAAAAAAAAAAGCAAAAAGCCTCTCTCTTTTCAGAAAAAGAAATTGAAGGGATTGCTTAGCATAATTCACAAGAATATAAGCATGAATTGCATCTCTAAAGGAAGTGTTATTTATTCAAAGCAAGACATAGGCCAAGGGGTAAAATATCATGGCAACAATTCCTTTAAAGAACAAGGTGTTCATTGGATGTGTGGAATAATTTTAAAAACAAGGTGTTTGAAATCCCTCTTCTTGAACAGACCATTGGGAAAGGCCTGTATACATAGAGTAACACCCTGGCACATATATCCATCTCTCTGTGATTTCACAGCAGTATCATCAATGGGTATGGGTAACCATCACAAATTTAAACTGCTAAAGGTAACAAAGTAATTAAAATAACTCTTTAAAAAGCACATGATCTCTGGGGTTTTATTCTGATGAAAGGGCTTATTCTAGCTGTGTTTGCCACTGATAAAATCCCCCTGTACAGTCTTAAGGTACATAACTACTTTTAGAATTGCCATTGTATAGAATTTGAGAAATAACTGAGCAGCTTCTTGACATAAAGTAATTAGCCTGCAATTATTTTTCAGCCTGGCACATTTCAGCAGTAAGCAACAGGATTTTTTAGTCAAAAAGTGTGTGACAATGCAGCTCGGGCAGCATTAATGGGGATAGATCTTTTTTTTCTGTTTGCGCACTCCCTGCCTCACTTCAAAAAGTTTCCTTTAAGTATGGTTCTTCTCAAGGCAAATAAAGCATAATTCATCTAATCAGTTAGAAAGCCTGCAGCAAAGTGTTCCTCATTATAAGAAAACAAATAGCTTATGCTTCAATCTAGAGCTATTACTTTCCCCTGAGTAGAGGTAATGTAGTGGAAATACAGTACCCATGACCAACATCTAGTAAACAAAACAGCTAATTATTTAAAGATAAAGGTGACAGAAACAAAGAGATGACAAAGTTTACATTTCAATATAGGTCAGCTAAAGCTAATATGTATAAACAGCCACTTAGGATGTTATTTTAAGTAGCCAATTTCTTTGAAAATTGGCTGCTGACAAAGCCTTCTGTTTTCAGGCAAGAATGCTCACATTACATGTCAGTTAATCTGGAGCATTAAAAGGAGCTCTTTCAGAGCCTTTTGAGGTCTCTAGTACCATCATGTAAGTGCGTAGACAAGTCATATACAGAATATGGAGCTTTTCTGTATTAATCACAGATGTTTCTCTTGCCCCTGTGTGGTACTTAGATATCACTATCAGCATTTGATGGTATGCTTGGCATTTAAAATAGGGGAAGAATTTAACTGCAGGAAAGGAAGATGGTAACACTTTGAGCTTTTTCTACAGGAATTATTTCACATGTTTCTTCCCATGCATTTTCCAGAACTGTTTTCCTTCTCATCCCTCCTCCATAGCTATGCCCCAATGTGGGCATAAGTGCAAGGGGAGTCAGTCATCAAAGGGTGGGAGGAGCACTCATTTGGCTACAATTAAGAGTCCCATCCATCTCCCCTTCCTTAATTCCCACCATGTAGAATTCACTACCAATTACTTAAAGAATCACTGTATGTACTTAGAAATGTTAATGAGTACAGAGTTATCCAGACAGAGGATCTGAATCTGCTTTTCCATATCCATTTGCTTAATTACAGATCTTTGAAGTTTCACTACCAAATTTGCTTGGCCACCAGGGAACCTCAGAAGTGTTTCCTGAGTCCCCAGGGCTAACCAGCCAGGAGAAAAGGCTGTGTCAAAAACATAAGATGCTTACTTCCTGGAGATGTTTAAACAAATGACCAAAAATTACTTTCCCTTTTGAAACTACCTAACAAAAATCAGGTTGATTTTTAGGAGTTCATGGAGATTGGCATAGCAGCTAGGAAGTGTGATCTCTAATGCATTCTCATTTGTAAGTGCATTAAAACCTGTTATATATCACAGGTGCAGAACTCAGCCAGGCCCTGTGGGTACTTCTACTACAATGCTCTTTCCAGAGAAAATAACCAGGCATATTGACTGCCACAGTTCTAAGGCAACCAGAAATAATCTATGTAATACACAGTACCAGTACGCAATTCAAAATTTTGTTTCAAGGACATCTCCATGGATGCATCTGGGCTCTGGGCTCTACAACTCCTCTAAGTACATCTGAGAAAGTCTTGAGATAGTGCACTTCAAGGCCCCTCCAAAGAGCTCTTCCAAAGGAATGACTGCAGCAGTTGTGGAAACCTAGGGTAGAGCCCTGCACTTCCATACTCACTTCTTTAAGATCCTTGACCTCTTCCTGAGGCATAATGCCATCATTAAGAGGTTCACAGGTTATGTGATTTACCAAAGTTCACCTTGATTAAAAGCATAAGGGAAGTAAAAATCCTTTGATTTCACACACAACATAAGTTGACCAAATCAAGATAAACTCAGCAAATATTTAAAGCTACTCAAAAAAAAGAAAAAAAAAAAAAAAAAAAAAAGAAGTTCTTTTAAAACATTTTCGTGAGATGGCACACAAGCATAGAGAGCTGAACATCTGGGAAATGAGCACAGTAGAAGAGTAAGTCACTCTTCTGGCATGAACCACACTAGGAGATTCTGGGATGTGAGGAGCAAGCAGTCAGCAAATAGTAAGGGCCTTGTGCTGAACCTCAACCATCCAAGAAAGCCAAGGAATTCTGTGGAAATATATATACACCTAGAAATTAAACTGTGCTAGGCTGTAGCCTGGGCACTGGAACTTAATCATGTGTATTGTTCCACTGTTAGAAGGGTCTTAGCACAATTTTGGCCGGAGCCAACTACCAGAAAGATGAAAAAATCCCCGGTCACAAGTCAGGAGTTAGCTTGTGACAGAGACTTTTCCCAACAGATATGCCACATATTGCCCTGATGTTTTGGAAGGTAAGAAAGTTTAATGGCATGAGTGCAGGCTATTTCATGCCAGCTGGTCTCAGTGCCTGAAATTCATCCCAAGAATGGTAAAATTATGGATGTTGTCAAACAGTACAATCACTTAAATGTGGAAATTCTGCATTTACCTAAGACTCATGTCATCATTTTTCTTTTGTGTTCACATCTGACACAAATATTTTGGCCTTCTTATGGCATTCCACATACATTTTTGTTATGTTCATCATGACAATGTCATTTCTTGATTGGTGCTTAAGAGAAAAGCACTAAGCCCAGGTACCTCAGCCTGTCAAACACCTACTTCCTTTCCTTGCTGTCACTTAACTATAATCATATTCTCAGAGTAAGGCTATGTTCAGCACACACAGTAAATAAATGAAGTGGAAAATTACTGGGAGATGATCAGAAGGTAACGTAATTTATGAGACTAATAGGAAGACAGGAACACTACAAGAAGTGAAGGCACTTGTGAAAAAGAATTGGAGTCCAGTAATGAAGAAAACAGTCAATATTCTAAGGAAACATCTAAGAAATGGTGCCTTAGCCATTATAAACCATTTTTCTGTAGTGTCAATATTCTAAGCAAGCAAGCAAGTAGAAAGTTACAAGTAATCCTTGATTTCCATCCAAGAAGCCTGCATTTTAGGGAATTTAAAACTTCTTTAAGAAGATAGAACCATCTGTCCCAATAGTGCCCAGCTACTTACAGTGCAGTGTAGCTCTGCAAGGACCACTCTTACTGGAGACCAGCTGTCATCAATGCCAATTTATTATGGCCAGTTCTCAGCAAAATCCATGGGAAACCTTCAGAAATGGTTGAAGAAGCCCACAGGCAAACCTGACCTTCTCTCTTAATCCAACCTCTTTGCATGTTATACAAAATATAGATTGCTTTCTCTATTTGAGACATCTTTTGACAGTGCTTGTATCAATTGATTCTGCCCAGAATAAACATTCTTAAAATTCACCTCTTTCTAGCAAGAGTATAAAAAAATATAAGCAGTCCCACTGAACTGTGTCAGATTATCCTGATCTATGGAAAAGGCAAATTTGGCCCATGAAGTCCATACCAGCCTTCTGGCATGTGTATTCCCTTCCCTACTAGCTTGGGTCTCATCAAGCAGGGCGTGTAGTCTTGTTCAGAATAAAGATACCTGTTGTTAGGAGGGTCATTTAATGTCAGCTTGTGATAGTAACACTTCCAGGAGCAGATGTCACTCACTTCCTGGTACAAAGATCAGAGCATTGCCACAGATGTCTCAGTTACACCACGGGAAAATTTTCTGCTTACCCTGTCACTGCAGTTGTATCTGACTAGAATACAGGGATGATGGTAAGAGACAAGCCAGATGATGTTTCATGCATACTGCAAGACTTTTTAAGGCAGTAAAAGAAAAGAATGAGTTTTGTTTGCAGTCAGGTAGGAGTTGATGCTTTTTTTTTTTTTTTTTTTTTTTTTTTATGGTAAAGAAATCCAGGTATTTTCACATGGAAGGAAACACACATACATTTGAAAGAGGATTAGAAATGTCATATCAAGTGTCATTAAGTGAGGCTCAGGTTTTAGCTTGCTCTGGCATCTGTCACAAACTGTTGAAGGTTAATCAACTGTTACAAGCCTGACTTACCATCTCTGCCACTCTTATTAATTGTTCCAGGTAAAGCCACAATGTTAAAACTTTCTAATCAGAGGGTCTGTGACTCAAAACATCTTTTACACTGGCATGCAGTCTTCATCTGACTCACTAAATACCCTAAATAATGTACCTCTATTAATAGAAAAGTTACTTTTCTCTGCAAGTACATTTTCAGCTCATACTCCTCCCAGCAGAGACCAAAGAAGAGAAGACATGTAAGCCAAAATGTAATTCATGTTTTCTGTGTGCTTTGCCCTTGGCTTCTAGATCTAGATTGCACCAATTAATTTTATGCTACTCAGTCCATAAAAAGCAGAAAAGTGGGCACTTGAGCCAACTCAAATTTACACTTCAGGTGTAACAAATCACTTGCCCACATGTCACCAGAATGAGCAATGTTTCCAACTAGGCTGAACAACAAACAGTTGTTTGTACACAAAAGTCTCCTCCCTCCCTGTCTGAGTAGGGATTACCATTAAGGAGTCTATGTCCTTGGCCCTAGTCCTGTGAGGTCATAAATTACTTTAATGCTTTAATCTACCTGTGAAAAAGCCTGGATGAAGAAGTGGACAAGAAACAAGCAGAACATACCACAGACAGCTACCTGGACAGAAATGTAGCTCTCATCCCACACAGTGGTTTCACTAATAAGAAATACATAATGTTCTGCAAATACTACTTCTGTGAGGTTATACTTCCTAACTATATATTTAACTGAGGGAACTATAACTCATCTCTACATTAAGTGTCCACCTGCTCTGCCGTATTTGGTACAGACAGCCTATCCATTTCTTAGATTCCCTGGGAAAAAAAACCAGCAATGCTTAAAGATCTGACCCAAATTACATGGTGTGTAAAATTAGCATCTTTAGGGCATACAGCTTTCTCTAGACACTACTACAGCATGATAAGGTGTAAGCAGGAGGTCCCGATGGAGCGCCAAACCTCATAACTACCTAAGACCTCTACTGGGAATGAGGAAAGTGATTAAAACAGTTCAAGGTCAACAAGGCTGCATGAGCACAAAACCAGTGTGAAAAACATGTTACTCTCGTGCTGTAGCATGCCGACTGTGCAAAAGATAAGAAACTGCTTGTGCTTAACTGGAACTAGGTAGAAGAGTCAAGGGTAAAATAAAATTGTCTTAGTGACTGCATATGGTAAACAATATGATGGCAGTATGAATTGGATACTGGTAGGGGAGCTTTGGTGTGGAAAGTCCTCCAAAGTCACCTGTACCCAGGCAACCATATAAGTAATATCATACAAAATCAAGATTGCCTAAGATTACACTGAAAAAAACCCACCAAACTTGGGTATGGATGCAGCAGAAATGGGACCAACTAGGAAGAAAGTAACTGAGGATGGACTGTTTATTTGAGAGGAGTTTGGATACAGAAACAGATGTGAAAGGGTGGTGAAAAGACACATCCAGAAACAGAAAACTGGAAGATAATATATAAAACCAGGTACACAATAA
The DNA here is from genome assembly GCA_033439905.1 of Ceryle rudis. Classification (NCBI taxonomy): domain Eukaryota; kingdom Metazoa; phylum Chordata; class Aves; order Coraciiformes; family Cerylidae; genus Ceryle; species Ceryle rudis. The sequence continues at coordinate 31,369 of JAAGNO010002373.1, forward strand.
AGGAGGACAGCATTTGTAGGCAGTAGGAATGTGGACATCTACAGATGGTGATGAAGCTGACCTTTAAATCCAAGTCCACAATGATGCTGGAGGTACCCCCTATGGGATAATCTGCTGGAGCCTCCATAATGTCTTTAAAAGACTTGGTGTGTGAGAGTGGAAAAAGGGATAGACTTATAGTGGGAAGGGAGATAGAACTGTAATTACTTAGCAGTTGGGTGTGATTCATAAGACCTAAGAATGATAATTAGTAGCTTTATAATTGTGTGTGCTCTCAGATTAATTAACATTTAATTGCTTTATTAGTTTCTTAGTAGTGTATTGCTTAATTTAAAAAATCATAGTCTCTTAATTTGGTTATGCCTCAAGCCTTCAACCTGAAGGTGAAAGTCAAATTCATAAAACAAGATGTGACTATTGCCTTTGGCTCACCTGCCTGAAAGACCAGCTCTATCCATTATTCAGTAGAGGCAGCCTTCACCCCACCACTCACGGATGCATGCTCAGAGGCCCACCTAACCAGTCTCTGTCTCCATCCTCTCACCCAGTGACATCTGTAATTCACAGGCTCCAAAGCACTTAGAATGATAAAACATTGGACTTTGTATTCTCTGATTTTCTGTGCTCAGCTCATGACACTTTTGTTTCTCACATTTGTGTAGGAAAATGGCAAGTCCACAGGTTTATTCTGATCTCAAAGAGTTTCTCAAATTGCTTCATGGTGTCATCCCTGTTAACCTGAGGGAACCATGACAACATGAACAGCCCTTTCCCACTGAACTCACAATGATGATGGAGGGACTTTCATACCCTCTTGGTCCCCTGCCTTCCCCTGTGTTTTCCTTTTGCAGTACCTTTTTCTGGTACTTCAGTATCACTTACTTTCCACCTCTTTGGGACCCCAAGTACCATATGCAGTTTGTGACTGCCTGAGCAGCTACGCAGGGTGCCCAAGCAGGAAAGTGGAAGTACTGCTGTGCTATAGCTGCAAAAAATGACCTCTGAGGTTGCATATGCACTAACAGGGAACTTGTGTCTTGGATTCCCAGAAGTATGCAGGCTAATGGCCAAGTATCTCACATATGGACTCCTCTAGCTTCAGAGGTATGCTGTTTTTTCTGACTAATTTTTGCAGAAAAAGTGGGGTTTTTTTAACTCACTAGGTTAGTGGGGCTCTAAGGAAAGAAGGAGGAAAATGCTAGTCTATGGAATCTTCCTTGCATTGAACATTTTCTGGCAGCTCATCCCTTTCAAATGAAAACCAGTTTTGACATCTTCTCTCCAGGGGTAATAGTACAGCAATTATCTTCCCAGCATTTACTCAATTCATCACTCGGAGTATTGCAATTTTATCTACTTCAAAAAGAGTAAAAATGTACGAAGCCAGTAATATCTTCTTCCATTTTACACTGGAAGAGATGACTGTTGAAAACACTGTGTTTCCTTCCTGCCCACGAGCCTAAAAGCATCTCCTGAAGAGTCTCAAATTATATAATAATATCTGATCATCACTCTCTGAACCAAGAGAAATAACAACAAATGAGCACTGACATTGACAATGCTGGAGCAATCTATGTCCTGAGGTATGAAGAACAGCAATCTGCCATTAGAGAAAAAAAGCTCAGAAGATCATCCTCAAGATTAAAGCTCACTTCTGAAGGGATGCTAATTCAAATTTGGGGCTGCAGCTATGGAGGCATGCATTTCCTTGCATGTTGCTCAGAAGACCTTGCCAGTTTAGATATGATTTTATAAGGCCAGATGCCAATTCTGAAATATTACTGTAGGGTGTTAAATATCAGTTATTGTAGCTAAGAATGATTCAGAGCATATATGGTAATTTATTTTCTAAATGTATATTTTTTATTGTAATGCCAAAGGCAAGTAGAATGAAGTCTCAAACTACTTAGTACTGCTTCTGTTAAATTCAAGTGAAACTCTGCCTTGTTGGCTTCATATTTAGTAGCAGCAGAATATCTTGGACAACTGGTTTATATGTCTGGTTGAGAATTTCCCACTACACTGCGGCCAGCTCTCAATTAAAAGGTTTGCTGTAGACAAAATAATCTTCCCTGAGCAGTTCTGGGTCTGCAGACCTAAGAGACCTAAAATTGCACTTCAGTCAATATAGTAATCAAACGAGTCCTGAAAAAATACTGCCAAGTAAGAAGGGGCCACTTATTTAACCACTTTCAGTTCCTGCACTGTTAAAATTGAGATGCTGTTTATCTCATTCCAGCTGGTGGAATGGTTGTACACCCTGAAAATGAAACACCAATGTAACAAATAGTTGTCAAGGAGCTCTTAAGAGATTACTCATGACTGAGCAAATAGTCCATAGTACTGGGTACTTCTTTTGTAGGGGAAAATCTCTTTTATGGGTAAATTAATCCACCCACTCAGCAACCTGATCTCAGAAATCATTCTGTACTGGCCATGAAAGTCATTATTAGTGCCAATAATTAAACCATGACATTTAAGGAATAAGTACATTTTTATCAACACTACTGGCCTGAAATGAGCTTAACTGAAGAATTTGTCTGTTTTAACTGTACATATTGGTGGGTCTACGGGATGATGTTTTCTGAAATCCTCCTTTATGCAAACTATTACCTCCCCAGGGAGCTGCAGAGAGGGGCACTTCTAGCCTCACAGGCAGGCAATTACTATCACATCTTTGCAGTTCCCACCACTGTGCAGTAGGATACAGCTGGGACAGACATGCAGCATCATCTCCTGCTGCTTCAACTCGTCCCATGTTTGAGGATCCATATAACAGGGTAGTTACCTAGTGAATAGACCTGTGCTGCTGGTCATAGAGGGCAGGCCAGGCGAGGCAACCACATTTGAATCTCTATCTCAAAGGCCCCTACCAGTCATCCCAGGTATGGTTTATCACGCTGTTTTTTCTCTCAAGACCTTTGGAGGTATCATGTGTGACAGATACACTTAACCCTGCCCATACTTTGGTTTGGGCTGACTAAGGAGCAACAAGCCTCATGCCCTGAGATGAACCTGTAAGCCAGAGAGCTCTTGGCTCACTTAAAAGGAGTGAAGGTTCTCATGCCCTGTAGTGAACTTGTGAGATGAAAAGCTCCTGGATCATGGACAAGAAAGTGAACTTGCCTCAGAAAAATTATTTTGAAAGGTGGTTTCGAAGCCCAAAAATGCAAGGTAGCCAAAGTACAAAACAAGATACCAGAGCTAAAATGAAGACATCTATCTTGTCTATACTATTGACTAGAAGCCAACTACTTCACTCTGTAAGTATTACCATCAAGGTGAGACCAATTTGAGCTCTCCCTGAATTACAGGTGGACTGCATGCCAGGTAACTCTCCCCTTGAGCAGGGACACCTCTTTACCTGAGATAAAGAGACTGAGATTCTTTACCTGAGACTAAAAGAGACTTCCTTGCCCAAGGCAGATAGATCCCTTACTCATGACAGATCTTCGGTAAGAGGCTGATAGCATGCTGAATTAATACTAATGAAACATTACTAATCCATGTAGCTATGCAATATTGTTATAAACACTGCAAAGAGAATTCCATTAGGCATAAACCATTGTCCAAGTCTGAGACTAAGATTGAACCTAGCTGTACCTAGGCTCCTTAAGGAGCTCAGAAAGTGAAGGGGTCCACTCTGAACCTCATGACTCAACGGGAGGGTCAACCACAGGATAAACCACTGTTAAACTTTGTTACATTCCATCAAATTTATTGAGCTGACAAATTATTGGTTTACCTCAATAAAACACATTGCTACTTCTCTCTTTTGAGTGAGATGCATTCCACTCATCCACAACACAATGTGAAAACTAAACTTACACTGACCTCCAACAGAAATTCCCAATGGTTTCCTATATTTCCTTCAAGTAAATAGATGTGAATCTGTAGAGGCAAAATTTCCACTGATGAAGAATTCTTCATTTTCTTTCAGTTTCAATTGCCCGGTTTTCTGCCCTCCTGTGCTCAACGATAAATACACCAGCATTTTAAAAAGGAATACCTCAACAAATCCTTTCTTTAGGAGAGCTATTAAAAAGCAATTTCTTTACCAGGAAGAAATACCACTGTCAAGTATACAATAGGCAGCCATGTTTTGTAGTTACTTTTCATGCTTATATTATGTCTATCTTTCCTATTTCTGTTCTTCAGCAAATCAGCTGGATAGACTAATTCTTTTTTGAGAGTTGGTCTTAGTCACTATAGTCTGTTCACCAAGAACCATCTGTTCCACAAGATTTCCTTCCCACACACCATGGTAGAATTATACCTACAACAAGTTTCTTCTATTAGGGAAGAAACGACTGTGACAAGCTAGGTAACACAAGTCCCTAGGGAGACAACACAAGTACTCATATCTTTGTTCATAACTATTATAAAATGTATACATGCAGTACTCATCTCTCAAGGTCTAACTCTGGAGGGTAAGTGAACCTGTCTACCCTTCTCTCCCAAAGTCTGAATTTAATCATAGAAATGATGCTCTAAGACATGGTGGTATTATCACAAGCAGTAAATGAGGAAATCTGTCCAACTTCAGTTTGTCAGTCACCTAGGATACACTTAGGAGAGGAAACACTGTGTTTTGATGTCTTCCCCTTCATGCCTAATGGAGACAATCTGATTGCACAGCCTGTATCAATGTTTGGTCAGTGCAAATGGGAAAAGCTCCACTGACACCACATATTTCAGCTGAGGACATAGCTCTTTTAGTGGTTTGGGTTTTGTTGTTTGTTTGGGTTTTTTGTTTGTTTGTTTGGGGGTTTTGTTTGTTTGTTCATTTGGGGTTTTTGTTTGGTTTGGGGTTTTTTGGGGGCTTTTTTTGTCTGTTTGGTTTTGTTCTGGTGTGGGTTGGTTGGTTTTGTTGTTGTTGTGGGTTTTTTGTTTGGTTGGTTAGTTGGTTTTGTTTGTTTGGTTGGTTTTTTTATGTGAAAGGTCAAATTGAATGTTTTACTGCAGTAAAATGTCCACACTTCAGTTTGGGCAGCTGGCGCAGAGGTTAACACGCTGACCTGCAATTTAGATATGTATTTATCAGCTTCAGCTCCCTCCTCTGTACTGATTGCTAATTCTCACTCTCTTGCTACAGTATCAAAACCTCAATACCTATGCAAGAAGTGGAGATGGGGAGGGAGTAAGGGAGTGAGGGAGTGAGTGAATAATGTGCCAGTTCTCCTTGCCCTTCCACAGCCCAGACCCTGATTTCACTGAGTGCATTTATGTGCAAGTTAGGGGTGATGCCCCTCAAATTCCTTCCTCTGCCTCAGGCCTTTTTGTGATTTTGCAGGTCACCTAACTTTTCTGACTCAGACTCATCCCACCTACCTTAACTAAGCATCTGGGAGATTTAATAGATCTGTAATGTTGGTTTCATCTTGCATCACACCTCTTACAACTGCCAAATAATAACAACAAAGTGTGGGCCTTATCTTGGGGGCCTTGTCCAAAGGGCAGGACACAGATGACAGACAAGAAACTAGACGGCAGCCTGTGCTATGAGTTCATGCTTCACCAAATACCAGCATCAAGTGCACCCTGGGTAGCTGTCACCTTCACTTATGTCACTCAAGCAGGAGGAAAAATTGCAGTGGTGAAATGAGTGAGTAAATACATGTCATGGCTTCAACAGAAAATAAACTGGGAAGGAGGGCGAAAATCAATTGCTGTTTTCAGATCAAAGGGGATACCACTGAAGAAAGCATTTCTCTTGCACTTTATCTATACAGCATTTCCATTCACTCTCTAAAAGGACTTGGTGAACCAACCTCCTGGAGGCATGCTGCTGGCCTTAGAGAATGTTTGGCCACTCAGGTTTCATGTTCTGATATTTCTCCTGATGCCAGGTATTTGAACATGAGTGATCTGTAGCCAAGCGTACAAAGCTGATTGCTTTCCTAGACAGTATTTGCATTTTGAGGAACTCACTGTTTCCACAGGCACACAGCCCATGTGAAGCAAATTTAAAGAGGATGGTCTCAAAGTTATATGAAAAGCCAGGGAATGATATTTATTAAGTGTCCCTGAACCTTCCAGGCTAGATTTGAGACAGGAGGGACAGAAGGATAACTAAAGGTCTCCAGACATATCTTTTGGATTGCAAATATTTGGTTTTGGATAAAGTATTCCATGAATACCTAAGTATTATGTAGCCTTTTTCTTCAGTAAATATAGCCATATAATTTTTCAGGGGAGGAAACAGACACATAGATTTGAAGTGACTTACCTATGGTCACATAACTAAGCAGTGGAAGAACTGTGAGGAGAACTTAGCTATTTTAAAACTTTTTTTCCTAAGAGTTGCCATTTGAGTGCCAAATTAACATTAAAATTACACTATTGACTCAAAGTTGGACTTATGTTTAAAAAAAAATAAATACAGCACACACATTTTAGCATTAGGAATATTATATCTTTGTAAATGAGGGATAAGAAATTGTGTTTAATAAAGGCAGGATACATTGGGGTGAATAGTAATGAACGTGGGCGACAGGCCTGTGAAAGACTCTATTATTTTTGTAGATACTGTGTGCTATCCTCTGTCACTTTTCACTGCTTCTCTGTCTGACTGCAGGAAGACCACAGGCCCACAGGGAGAAGGAAAGTGGAAGCACATGGCTGAGGCAGAGTAATGCCAACCCCAGAGTACCAGTTCTTGGGGAAACATTTAAAGGTGGTGTTAAATGGAGAATGCCTCTGCTGGCCTCCATGCAGGCTGGGAAGATCACTCTTTCCAGGTCCAAGCTTACAAAGAAAGAGGGTACAAATAACTTCTTTGTTCTTCATACCTTTTTTTTCTGCTTCATAAACTGGTTTTGACCTATTCTAATCAGGACCTAATGCTTATTTGGAAGAAAACCACCTATGTGTCCTGCAAAGTCAACCTAGTTAGGAAATGTGGAAATTGCCACTTGCTGATCCAGGGATTTCACCTAAACAAAAGGAAAGTGGTGAAAATTGTCCTCAGAGGACACATCTGAGAAGGACTTAGGAGTGATTGGTGTGTGACTGAGGCAGACACTGGCAAATGAAACAAATATATGTATAGCAACTAAAATAGAAAATCAAAAGAATTTTCTCTGCAATTGACATACCAACACAGAGGCAGCTGTGTCAACTCTCATTTGATACCACACAGATCCTGAATCAGCACTGAATTAGGAGTGCCATGGTATGCAAAAAACATTTATAGAAACAATCTCAAAAGCACCTTTTCAAGAGCTTTTCATATTGCTCATTTTGTGTAAATGTGTGGATTCCATTGGATTCAATTGGATTAAGCTAAATATAAGTCACTGCTATAAACAGCAGCAGGGAACCAATGCCTTAGGATTGCTAGAGCTTCTTTTCTCACGTCCCCTTCAGCAAGAGGTTAATCTTTGCTCTTTATTACAGACATAAGCAAGGCTTCAGTTTAGAGAGACCTTTGGGCCTCTAGTGTCAAAAATGTTTGCTTATTCTTGCCATAGTTGCTCAGGTCTTCCCCTACCCTTTATGCTAAATAGTGAATCAAGCACTTTCTCTACAATATCTTTTTGGAACCTTGCAAGGAAACTAACCATACATTTTATTTGACAAAGTACATACGAATGCATTTCTTCTGCAACAGATTCAGTCCAGCACAAAGGGTAATTTAACAGCATGCATTTCTGTGTAAAAGTTGTGACTTCTACTTAAATTATTTGCTTTCTCCTACTGTCACTGGGGAAAAGTTCACCTTTGAATGAAGGACAATGTACAGATTCACAGAAACATGCCCCCATTTATGTGCACCTACTTCAGGTTATTCACTGCTATCTGAAATAAGCAATGACACACAGGGAGAGCTAATATCACAGTTAAACTGAAAATTTAATATGAGAGAATTTGGTTTTCAGCCTGGTTTCCAAGGGAACATTTCCAGCTACTATTGGTGGAGGTTACAGGTTGACTGGCAAGCCCATGATTTCCTTTGTTCCCGATCCATCAGTTTGATGTCTTTTATTATCTGGTCTTCCCTACTGAAATACATGCCAATGTAGGGGGAAGGGTTTCTTAATACATGCAAAATAATCACTACTTCCTAAACAGCCTCTCCAAAAGAGAGACACTCAAAAAGTAGTAGCAGTGATTAAAGAAGAATAAATGAAGTGAACATATTTCAATTAATTTAAAACATGATATCCAGATTTGTATATGTACAAGTCTGGGCAGTATCAATAAATATCTACAGGAAATAATCTACAATTTTACTATTTATCCCTAACAAGCAGATGGGCTCCCACATAGCCATTTTCAGGAGTACAAACACATTAAAAAAACCCCAAAAATAAAACAAGGAAGAGTTTAAGAATACATGTATAAGTTTTTAACCAAATGTGCCGTTACTGAGGTGAAATTTTATAACCCTTTAGGATGCCTGCATTTTCTACAATTACAGCATTAAGAGATGATGAGGACTACAGAAAATGAATCACCAGTGTCATTGCTTTTAGTAGACAGAGGGCAGTACACACTGGAGTGCATATATAGGACAGAAAACAAGTCTGCCCCACAGGCAGACTCTGACTGCACTAGAGGCAGGCAGCCTTGGTCTTGTCCCTTTCTGGCTTTGTTTCTTACCCAAAAAGTGGTTGCTATAGAGGAAGGGAGGGCAGCTGGATATTTTCATGCACACAGAAAAGCCTTGCTCATAATGCGTAATGAAATTATACAGACTCAAAGATATATCACTGCTGTTGTTTCTACTTTTGTCCTTTCCTGTGCTTCTGCTTGCTCTTTCTTTGTGCTTTGGTAAGGAAAAATATGGGGAATTGTGGTGATTCCCCTCTTCTTCCCAGTGGAAGGGGGTTGGATCCCCCTCTTCTTCCCAGGACATTCACACATGGGCCCAGACTGCAGTATTTTTACTCCTCTTTTATCTTTTCCAAAAGCTCTGTAGTGGTAGAAGGCTAATATGATTCTTTTTAAGGACACTGTTAATGATATCCTTTGGACATTGGAGAAGATTTCTAAGAGCTATTCCCTCTCTGCCCAAGTACCACCTAGTCTACCTTCCTAAGCCATGTCAGTCATAAAATATGGACATACAGGAGGGTGTTGTTTTGTGGTTTTGTAACAGCTATAGGCCATCTTTTCTTGGACTGCAATATGCTCTGCTCTGTTAAGTGCCTTGCAGTGCAATTGCCTCAGCTCATGTTTTCTTTACTCCTTTATAAATTGCATACTAGTAAACACCTTCCTCTGTTTTGTATAGTACACTTCCACCTACATTTGATTACAAAACTTAACATTTCTCTTCTTGGCCATGCACGTCTCCCATGTCCTTCCATCCTAGATTCTGGGATACCTTCAGCTCACACACCCTGTAACAATCATGGCAAACAGAAGCAGAGACAAAGTGCTATGCTTTATGTTAATAACTGGGAAATGAGCCAGGTCTAATAGACTCAAAATTGGAACAAGACACACCCTGCTTATGTAAAAGCGCAAACAGCAATGTTGCTATGAGCTGAACCTGACCTTGTGAAATGGTTGCCTTGATTCCTATAGAGGAACACGTTCTCTGTGAATTTCCCTTTAGACATTCATAATTGAAAGCAAACAAACAAACAAACAAACCTGTTATAACAATTTCTCTCAAACTTGTGATCTGATTTTCCATCCCTTCCCTCCTATTATATAGAAACAGACTCAGTTCCTTCCTCTGTGGTCTACACTGAAATTAGGAAAGCAATGGAAGGGGAGAAAAGATTATATTTATTTTGTTTCTGCAAAAAGCTGATAAAGAAGTCATTTTCTGAAGATGTGGTGCTAGACACCGAAGGAAAAGCAAACAGAAATGATGGGTGCTCTCAAGAGGATGGCTGAGAAGGAGGTGTCCAATGTCAGCACTTTGTTTCACAGGATGCTGGCAGAATTAGCATAACACAGTAACTTTGACAGAAGAGAGCCTGCATCCAGAGGCAGCACTGAAGGAAGGCTGCTTGTGACCTGGACAGGGACCACCTCATGGCACCACTGTCCTCGTCTTTTTTCTTCCTGACCTGCATGGACTTAGGACACTGGTTTGACCAATTGCACCCTTGGCACTTCCCCAGTCCACCCAGCAAGGTCCCTGCCAGCAGCAATTCCTGCAAAACAGCATCCTGGGGCTCCCAGCCCCCCCACTTGTCAATAGTTACTGCTTTTTTGTTGTTCCAGGATACTCCTCTCTTTCTGGTCTTGTTGCTACTTTGTTTTCATGGTAAGAAACAGTATTTTATTACCCGTTTCCTTTGCAGCAGGTGCGTGATGGTGCTGGGAAGGCACAAGAGACACAGATGCAGTAGGGCTGGACTGCAGCAATGATGTGGGGTTAGGCATTGCTCCCAGGACTTAAAGACACATGGTCTTGAGGGAGATAAAAGTAAGAGAAAATGAACCTATAGAGAGGATGATCTGTGGTTCACCAAGATGTTGCTTAGAAACCTTTTAACTGATGTCCTAATGTTATCACTGATAGTGCTTAAAGCTTGATTTACTCCTGTTCACAAAATGAGTTTTAAGTAATCTGTGTGAGCCTGGGGGCTGACCTATCACATTTTGACATAATGTCTGGTAGCATAATAAAAAATGGAGGTCCTGATAAATTCTAACATTGTTCTAATTTTATTATAGTGTCAATCCATTTAGATTGATCCATTTTGATTAGGATAAAGGTGAAACTTTTCCAATCATGTCATCCAAACAAGAATGTCAGAACATCATAAAGGATTCAACCTTCCTCTCCTGAACTAAACTAGGTGGAGATTTTACATTATGAAAAAACTGTGGCAAGGATAAAAGCATTTAATACTAATCACAACTGAAATTGCTACAGAAATAAGAAGCTGTCATTTTGCTTAATGCCTGCAGCAAAATTTGCATAGTTGATAGCAAAGTGAACATTAAAGAGGTTAATTTATTTTATGCATTTCACCTCTCAGCATGACATACTTTCTATCCAGAGATGTGAGCCTATTTGCAATGTACCTCAGGAGATGGGAACATATCCATCAATAAATTCCACTGTAGTTTATTTATGGTTAACATTTTACAGTAAATTAACATTAAATACACTCCTCTTTGATAAGATAACAATCTGAAGGAAGCACCTTCTCTTTCAAGGTTCCCAGTGAAATGGTAACCTTGGAAACATGTCAGCTGTCTAATATAAAAACAGAACTGTCTCCATCAGGCAATTTAACAACTGATCTATATCTTTATGATTACAGCTTTTCATTATAGAGATATATACCACCTAAAATCACTTCCAAAAAGACACAAGCAAAAGTTAAAAAGTTGTTTTAGGCCCCCACATGGGGTTAGCTCAGCATGTCAAGATATTGATGCAATTCTGCTGGACAGTCTTCCTGACTGGACAAAACTTGAAACACATAGCATTACTCTGGTTAGCATCCATGGACCGAATGGTTACTGTATCTGCAGTGCACTTCAGCTATGTATTTGACTTGCCATTTTGCTGTCTTCCTTTCTATGGGGCAGTAAATTTTATAAGATCTAGGTGGGGTTTTTTTGTGGTTTTTTTTTTTTTTTT
>JAAGNO010002374.1:1624-18811 GCA_033439905.1 Ceryle rudis
TTTTTTTTTTTATTTTTTCATTATTATTTATTTTAGTTACCCTTCTGCAAAGCAAATAAAATCTCCCATGCTGGTATCTCTGCCCACATACCGTGCTGGAATGAGTAAGGTGTTAATGGAAAAACTGGGCTGGGTAGGAGCAATGTGGCTTTGACATGGGAAAGCAAATTCAGCGCCAAGCCTGGGAGGACCAAAATGCTTGGAAAAAGCAACGGTGAGAGGAGAATCTGTGCTTTGGTGTGATCTATGCTCTTCCTGGTGGAGTCCCCGTGATCCCTGGATGGGTTTCCAAGCCGTGGAGCTGTGGTGCTGAGGGCCATGGGTCAGTGGTGCCCTGGCAGTGCTGGGAGAACGGTTGGACTTGATCTAAAAGCTCCCTTCCAACCAAAAGAGTTCCATGATTCTCAGTGAATTATGCTTATAGAAAGGCTCAGGTTTTTTCCTGCTGCCCATATATATGCCGTGGAGTGTGTATCAGGAGCTGGGTGACGGACAGCACGACAGCTTTTTGGGGCACGGGACCCTCTGTCTGCATTAGGTGTAAGCTAAAAGGTGCTGCGTGGGCTGGGAATTAGCATTAATTTGGGGTTCTAGGAGCTGGTTTCGGTGTGCGTTACCCATTCCCTTGCACGCAGCTCCTGCTGCTCTAAAAATAGTGGCTTTTTCAGGAAAACAACCGTCCTTGTATCATAGGTTTATTTTTCACGAGCTCATACATGCAAGCGCGATAAGCAATCCTCAAGAGAACCAAAGGCGACAAAAATTCAGGCAAGCAAGGAAATGATGCAATTGGTGTTTCAGAAGCACCTGGTTGAGAAAGCTGCTGCTGTTCTCCTTTGGCTTGTTGTGTTTAAATTCAGCCATGCCTGCAGAGAGCATTCCCAAAGGAACCCGAGCGCGTCGAGCACTTGTTTCAGGGGGATTTCAGCTCCTACCTCCTCGCTGCTCCTTTGAATGTGTCAATTTAATCAGTCGAGGAGTGGTTTAGGAAGTTCAGACCTCTCTGTATTACAGCAAGCCTTGCGAAGCACGATGTGCCTGAGGACATGTGACATTTCCTTCCTTTCCTCTTTGCAGAAGAGGTAAAACCGTACCCAGCAAACGGAGTGAACACAACCTATCCAGAATCCCGCTATACTTCAGACTACTTCATTAGTAAGTCTCAATCAGTATCATTCTGGTGCTTCCGAGCATGAAAGTGCCACCTTGTAAAGATTTGTCTGCCCCACGCCGTTGTTGCTGTGTCGTGGCAGAACATGGGAAGTGGGTAATTTTGTCTTTCCTAGTGTTGTGGGTTTATTTAAAAGCCATCTGTCTTTTTTGGTGACTGCCTTGACATGCCATAAGCTGACTTTGCCAGCAATTTTTGTTTGAAGCTGTAGCTCAGCAGACCTGAAAAGCCACCTCAACACTCCAAAACACTGGGAATTTAAAAAAAAAAAACATCAAAAACCAGGGAGGGCATGGGGGAAGAAGGTTTAATTCTGGATTGCGAGGCAGGAGCCTGGCAAGGAAAGAGCTGAGTCATCAATCTGCATTCCTGAACTTCCCATTGTGATTGGTCTGGAGATGTTCTTGAAGGGCATTGGAAATCTGTGATGTATTTGATGAGCCAGCTAAAAAAACCCAACTCACTTGAACTGGGATTCCAGGCTCTGGCCAGTAAGGAGGGGTGACTGGGGAAGCGATTCATCTACTCAATCAGTCAATGAAACTTCTTTACTGAGACTCCACCCTTCATGATTTTCCAGCTTTTCCCCACTAGCAGCTTGCTCAAGAGGAGTTTGGCAGGATGCACACTGATGATGGTCGAGGATGTCTTGTCTGTTTAAATTGCTGCCATAAGATACCATCTCTCTATAGCTTTTAGAAACCTTCCTCAAAGTTAGTGCCCAGTTGTGCCAGGTATTTTCTATCCAAAGCACTGCAGACCGCGTATCTCACCGTGCTGGGGGGGGTGAGTGAGCGATGCTCTGGTTTCTTTGAGCTGTTTGAGTTCGAGTTGCTTCCCTACACTCCTGTTTTCCAACAGGTTATGGCATCGAGCACGCACAGTGCGTGCCTCCCTCCGAGTTCTCCGAGCCCAGCTTCATCACAGAGTCCTACCAGACCCTCCATCCCATCAGCTCGGAAGAGCTCCTGTCCCTCAAGTATGAGAACGACTATCCCTCGGTCATCCTCCGCGACCCAGTGCAGACGGACTCCCTGCAGACAGACTACTTCACGATCAAGCAAGAAGTTGTAACGCCAGACAACATGTGCATGGGCCGTGCCAGTCGAGGTAAAGTTGGGTACCTCCCAGGGTTTCCTTGGGTTCTTCCTATTCCACCTATAGCCACAGAAGCGCTGCCTGCCCTTCTCTAGGAGATAGCTCTTTGGGGGGCACCAAGGCCGTTGTGCAATGCCACTAATGAAGCCATATATCTTACGAGGTTGAATTCCAGTTGGATTCTCTGCTGGCTTTGAGCCCTCCCTGCCTTTCTCTCCAGGGCAAACATGATGAAGGTCTTTCTTTTCTCGACTCTGCTGCCTGCTTTTACAACAGCTGCAAAAATGAAGCATTTCTGGCTCTGGACTTTGATGTCAAGCTCAAGTGAAGTTAAATAAGCTTTAAGGTTATTAAGGAGGACAGATTGCTGTGTGGTTGTATAAATCTCATTTTCTGAGGAAACCGGAAAAAACCCCACAAATCCTTCACAAGTTCTCATCAGGAACCTACTGTCCAAGGCTCTGAAGGGTTTTACACTTGACGATCCAAAGTCGTTCCCCATTATCTCAGTTGATTTTGTTGGCTGCTTGCTTGAACTGATAACCTGCTCTGATGAACCCAAGCCCTGTGCTTTGTTAGGAGATGTGGATGTCATGGGTCGAGTCAGCGACAGAGCTGAAGGACGCCCTGAATCCTACATCTCCAAAGAGTTAAAGGTATATGAGTCCTGTCAGAGATGATGGAATTTAAACACGTAAACACTTTGGAGGAGCTGAGCCCAAATACCTTTTCAATTAATATTATTAAATTCTGAACACATGGGGCCCAGATGCCCGACTATAATTACATCCCTTAAATGCAAGGATGAGGATCTGCCTCACAAAATATATGCAAAACAGAAGTCATTTAAAGGGGTATAATTATAATTCCACGTAAGGAACCTGAGGCACGGGTCTGACCTGCCTGCAGTCGCGCCCCGAATAGAACCAGGGTGTCCCCAAGCCTAAAATTCATTATAGGAACGTGTTGCTGTGAGTCAGGTTTGATGCTGAACATTGAAACCCCTTCACCCAGCAAGGAGAGAGCTCCCAGTGAAAGCCGGAGCCCCTTTGCCGGTCTCCATCGGGTACACCTTGCTCAGTGGAGCTCATTTGAAGCTTCTCATGCTTTTTCCAAGCTGGGAGACCTAATGACAGGAAAGTTCTTTGTATTATTACCTCTGCTTTTGCTGCTGGCTGAGTGTTAATAGGAGAGAGGTGACTTGGAGGATCCGGTGAATCAGAAGGGCAGCGGTGTTGGGATTTTAGGTGAGCTCCTCTTTCTGGGGTTGTTTTTCTGGCTGTCTTTCATTGGTGTCTTCCCTTTTTCTTGACTTTTTCTTGAACGTAGGTGATTTCATCAGAATTCTCATCGACATGCAATGATTCAGGCAGGCTTTTGCAATTGTACCTTGAGCTTGTTCTCACTGGCAAGCCTAAAAAGGCTCCAGGGGAGGGAATAAAGAGCCCTTAACTCAGCGCTGGGGACCAAGGGCCCCTGGTGTTAGCAAACGCTTGCACGTACCAATTGCAACTAAGAAATGCAACAGGCTACGGCCGTGCTTAGGCTGATGCTACTTTTCAGCCCCATAGAGGGGCCTTTGGGTGGCATTCATCCTCCCAGAGTGGTATAAAGAAGCCTTAATACAGAACACGAGTCCAGTTCATACATCTTTGCCTACATCTTTACCTTCCTCTGTTTTACAGAGTCAATCTGTTGCGAAGTCAAGCGCTTCAGCAAATTCAGGGCGAAGGTTTTCCAGGCAGCCTCCTTTTGCCTTTCTTTGTATGGGCTTTAGGAGTTAATTTTGTGGTCCCATGGGAGTTGTTTCACTTTGCCTTATCAGCGAGGGCTTCCGGTTGGAAAGTGTAGCTGCCAGAACTCTTTAAGCTGCTCCTGAGTAGGTGCAAGGTGTGATTTTCTCCAAAGGCTCCTATATTTATATCGAACGTAGGCGAATTTTCAATGAACTGACCCAAGTCACGTCTCCGACACTGCGGCCGTTCATCTGGCAGCTTTTTAATTCCTTTTCTAAACGAGCTTGTGCCGCAGGACTTCTCAGGGAAGTGGTTATGCCAGTTAATGAGCACGCACAAAGCGGTGTTAATTTTCCCCTTGCAGGAGGATTCAGGGAGCGATTTGAAGTGTATTCTGTGAAATTCTCAAAAAAAAAAAAACCCCAAAAGGGGGGGAAAAATATTAAAATGAGTCCAAAGCCTGAATCTTACCAGCAGAATCAAGCTGCTGGATCCAAACTTCAAGTGATTCTGGGCCAGCAATCGGGGCAGAGCCCACGGTAGCGGAGCCTTTTTGCAGCAAGTGCTTTTCAAACTACAACACAACAAATATTTTGAGGAGAGGGGGGGGAGCTTTGCCAGCATCTTTCCACGTTCCTGTTCCCCTGTGATTTACTATCCGGGCTCAAGCTGCGGGTAACTCTGCCAATGGAAATTTCTCCAGGAGTTCTTGCACAATCCCAGCAGCTGTTTTTAGCCCGGTTTGGGAAATTAGTGAACTTGAATGATCCTGTTACGCTCGTAGTTTGTCAGTAAAGATATTGAGCAATAGGCAGCGTACGGGAGATCAGAGAGAACAATTTCAAATTTGTTCTTTGGATCCTTTTTTAGCTTTCTGGTTTAAGTACAGAGGGTATACTGCCGTCTCTAGCGGGTGTAAATCAGCATCGTGCTGCTGAGGATCTGGCCTCTGGTGTTCTGCTCTTTACTAAAAATACCCCAGAGAGCAGCCTTGATACAACCCAGCTGTGCTCACCTTACCAGAACTGCAAAAGGAGCTTGTTTGAGCTCTCAGCCTTTTGCTCTCCTCCTCCTCCATCAAATCTGCTGCTGTTTGGGGATTTGGGGTTGGAAGCTGGTTGTAACATCTGGCAATAAAAAGCTGCCGTATAGTTTTGCAAGGAAACATCAAAAGTAAAGAAGCTGGGTGTCCTGTGCCCCTGAATATGCCTGAGCAGCATTTATATAGATAGGGCTGGCAGATAGAACATGGGACTTCGTGGAGACCTCTATGCAAGAGATCCTGGCACCTGAACTGAGCTTTGAGTGTCTGTCTAAAGCGGATTATTTCTCTGCTGTTGCCTTTTTGAAACAGGATAATTTCCAGTTAGCCGCAGGCATCAGGACTTTGAGTTTTCCCTCTGACTCTTGACTTGCTTTGCTGCCTGAACTTCTCCGGGGCTCAGGTAGCTCTGCTCTCAATTACAAAGATAAGTATCCCAGTTTCAGGCCATACTTTCGAGGTGGTTTGGAGATGGGGCACAGTGGGACAGCCACACTTACCTGGTTGCTTTCCGCCTGTATAGCGAGCAGGCAAAACATCCTTCTCCGGGCTGTGGCAAGCTAAAGCATCCCTGTGCTGGCCAGGAACCTCTCACATGCCCTTCCTTCTCACCAGGTAAACTGGGTGGCCAGGACTCCTTTGAGAGTATAGAGAGCTACGACAGCTGCGACCGCCTGACACAGTCCTGGAGCAGCCAGTCCTCCTTCCAGAGCCTTCAGCGCGTCCCTTCCTACGACAGCTTTGACTCGGAGGACTACCCCGCCGCCCTGCCCAACCACAAGCCCAAGGGCACCTTCAAGGACTATGTTCGAGATCGGGCCGATATGAACAAGGACAAGCCTGTCATTCCTGCTGCTGCCCTTGCTGGCTACACAGGTAGGGTCACTCTCCTCAGGAAACCAACTTTCTGCTGGGTGTCTTGGGTAGAGCTTCTCCATTGGTGGAGGGCAGAGCCTTTGGGGTCTCTGGGTTGCCCAGTGTCCACGTTGCTGGTTCAGTGGTCTGTGAGTGAGGGGTTTTGGGGTGTCTCTGGGCTCAGCCACATGGACACGGCCACAACTGAGAGCACACAGCCCCCTGAGGCTGCATATCCTTCAGGCGCGGGCGTTCCAGACCTCATGGAGGATGTAGGATCTGGCTGAGCACAGGGCACTTGATGCCTCGTGTTTTCATTTGTGCCTGGATTGGGTCCAGGAGGAACTGGTGCATGTATTGCTGAGAACACAAGGTAGATGAGAGCTCTCATTCTCCCCTCTGACACTTTTGTGCTCATGGTTTCCCACCTCAGGCCTGAGCGGCTGTGTTTCTGGCCGTGCTGCGTGTGAGGTGAAATAATCTCCTCCCCTTTTGGCGGGGAGGAAGCGCTTGGTTTCACTCTCGGTTTACCTCGCTGCGAGGCAGGGGTGCGATGCTGCCGGAGTGGACCCAGATATTTTCCATTCCCTGCCCTGGGAGAGATGAGAAGGTGATAGGCCAAGGAAATTCCAGCTTTTTGTACAGCAGCCCTCCAGCAATCTGGCACCTCCCTGGAGAGAAACCTGGTGGGACGGGGCTTCCAGCTAAAAGTGAGATAATCCTTTCCAGTCCTTCTGTGCCATTTCTGTTCCCTCTACTATAAGTAAAATTCACAGGGCAGCCTCCTGCCAGTTCCCTTTTCCCTCGTACACACTGATCTCTCCTGCCCCAGCTGGTAGCAGCTGTGGAGGAGCCAAGCAGTGGAAATAGTTTGTGCAGATAAAGATCATCGAGAGGTTCAGAGCAGATCCTGAGGTGAGACTGTCCCCGGAATCTCCTCCCACGCACGGCTCATATTGGGGCCGATACCGAGTTTTTTATGAGGGGGGTGGGAGGGGGAGAGCTGCAGAGGGGAGGAGAGAGGTGGAGAGATAATTTTAGGAGCTGTGTGTAAAAAAGGAAGTGGTTTGTTGCTATAGCTGTAGGTTGAGAGAAAGCTCAGCCCTGCCAGCTGAATGAGCCTGTTTTGACCAAGTCTATGCAAAAAAAAAGTGTGCTCTGCTATTCCTGAATGGTTTTCACTGGGGGTAGTGGTGGGGAGAGGCCCCAGGCCGCTGTCCTCCACCATGCCATGGAAGTTGATGTTGCTAAAAAAAGAGACCAGTGAGCACAACTTGCAATTTTTATTCTTAATTTTTCCTGATCACGCCTTTCACTACGGCCTGTGGATGCCTTTTGGGCAGGAGCTGGGGAAACTGAGGCACAGAGGCACTGCCAAAACTAGGAGCTTTATTTTCCAAGCTGGATGCTCGTGGAAAAGAACCACCCCCGTGACGGTCCCAGCTCCCTCCGGGAGCGAGGAGCCCAAGTCGGCGGCTGGAGCCGTTTTTTTGCCAAGGAATATTAGCACCCCAAAGAGTGTCCTTGGACTAGTGCCGCCAGGAAGGGGAGACTCCAGTTAATGTGATGCCAGAACATGCTTCCAAATGCTCTGCGCTGCCTGACAGTTTCCCTTGCCTCATTTCAAACCCTGTTTGGAGCCTGGAAGATAATCCCTTGGCCCAGGCGTTTCGGTGGGATCAATAAGTGGGAGAGCCCCATTTTTTAGTGTGTTGCTTCACTTGAGGAATGTTAAATGGGGAGAGAAAAATCAGAGGGTTCCAGAATCAGCAGTTGCTTGGAAATCCATGAGCTGGAGCCCTGCTTGCTTGCTCCGAAGGCTGCTAAGCAATAATTCAGTCCTCAAACCACCGCAGCCTGCGTTTAACCGTTGGGAGCAGTCATTGGACAGATGATCTCTGCGGGCATGTGACTGCAGAGATGTCCCACGTCCCTTTTTAAAGCCCACAGACCTGTCAGCACTTTAGGTTTCCTGAGAGCCCAGCACGGGTGCAAAGCAGCGAGTGAGAACATGCTGCGTTGCAAACACTAGAGTGGGAAGCTCTCCAAAATGGTTTGTACTGGTTTCTTTCTGCACCAAAAAAAATATAATCTGGCCACTCTGAAGTGCTGGACCTCGTGGGCCAGTGGAACCAGGAGAGTGGGGACTCTCAAGCAGAACTCGCAGGTTCTTTTGGGTTTTTTTGGCTTTGCTTTACGTTACTCTTACTTTACTCGGGGGAGGAAGTGCTGTCTAGCAGCTAGAGCAGAGGAACTTAGAGTCTGGGCTCTCCTTGCAGCTCTGGTGAGGAGGTGGAGCCTTGAGACGAGCAGAGCAGGGGTTTACCAGCCCAGGGTCCCAAATTGGCCATTCCCTTTGTCCCTCAGCTGATGCCTTCAGCAGCTGGTCACCACCGGCCACCAGCCAGCGGAGCACCCAACAGACATGCCATGGTGTGCACCATTTCAAGCTGGAAGGGTGAAGCCTGAGACATCCCGCCCTTCATCTCCAAGGACTCTCTGGGTTGACTTTAAGAACTTGACAATATTGTTGGGGTTTTGTTGCCAAGGGGCTGTTTTGCCGGTGGCCCGGGGAGGTGGCCCGGTGCTTTATCTGCAGCGAAGGCAGATCTCTGATGGTATCTGCCCCAGGACGCGCATGCTTTGGTGAGAAGGTGCATTTTGGCGGAAGCTCCACTTGCGTTTGATGTGTTCTTCACCCAGCTCACAAGCAGCTTTTCAAAGCTGTGTTATCTGCCCCCACATCTTGACCTAATTTAACAAGTTGCCATGGTTGCTCAGATAGAAGTTGATGCAATTTTCTTATCTTTTCTTTTTTCTTTTTTTTCTTTTTTTTTTTTTTTGAAGGAGAAATGTGCCTGCTTAGGCTTTGCTGAACTTCAGGTTCCATAGCTGAAGGGAGGGCCAGCTTTGGACACCTCTAGTTTTGGGTCCAGGTCTCTCAAAGCTTGGCCAGTCTTACGTTAACTCAAATTTTAGTTTGTTTTACACGACCTAGGAAACGGAGACAGAATGTATCAATTAAATTTAGGTAGAAGGAAGAAAATATAGATGGAAGAAATTTTTTACACTGAGGGTGCTGAGACACTGGCTCAGGTTGCCCAAAGAGGTGGTAGATGCCCCACTGCTGGAAACATTTACCTCCATGCCACCTGCAGCCATGCCTGCAGCTATGGCATAGCTGGATCCTGCAAGGTGCTGCCTCTGATGGCTACCATGGCCACCAGCATCCTTTCTGATGCCTGATGCCATGTGGATAAATCATAGAATTAGAGATGTGTGGAATCGTTTGGGTTGGAAGAGATCTTTCAGACCATCAAGTCCAACCACTCCCCCAGCACTGCCAGGGCACCACTGACCCTCAGCACCACAGCTCCACGGGGGGCTTGGAAACCCCACCAGGGATCACGGGGACTCCACCCCTGCCCTGGGCAGCCTGGCACAGCCCTGGACAACCCTTGTGAGGAAGAAATTGTTCCTCAGCTCCAACTTAAACCTCCCCTGGGGAAACTTGAGGCCGTTTCCTCTTCCTGATGCCTCAGTCAGTACCTGCAGAACATCACAGCCCTCCCCAGTGGGTTACAACCGAAACCAGTGAAGAAGAGTTGCAAGGAGGCATTACAAGCCATGGCTCATAGCATGGAGAAACTGGACTGACCACAACGTTTTGCTTTGTTTGGTTAAGCTGCTTGCTGTCGATACAAGCACTCAATAATAATTATGCAAAATGAGGAGAACCAGAGCAGACTCAAAGAGCAGAAAAACAAGCCCATCGGACACAGGGCCTGGGAAGAGCCATGTTTACCTTTTGCAAACCGCAGGTAGCAGTAAAATTAGTAATCAGCAATTAAAATCCATTTTTCAATGCTTTCCTGGAAGGCATAGCTTTGGTCCCCACACCCTCCCCTTCCTGCCACCAGTAACAGGCCCGTTGACAAGCACTCGGGGTCAGGATGAGAGCACAAAGGACATTCCAGGAAAGCAAAGAACTCTGCGCAAAAAGGAGCGACAGAAAGAGCCCAGATTTGCTGCTGCTCCCGCTCGTGGCTCAGTTGAAGGTGTTCAGCTCTTCAGCCACTCTTTAGAAACCATCCCAGCTTAAGGGTTGCTTGGACACTATGAAAATCAACACCCAAAGTCAATGTTCCCCTCCAAATCAATGAAAATTAACGCTCTTGAACATGTGGGGACTGGCAGAGATGGTTTCATCCTTGGGGGGGGGGGGCGGGACATGGCCACTCTTAAAATGCCGTTACACCTTTTGGGACACGAAACAAAGGAAAGCAGCTTCCAATCGCAACTGGGAAACAAGGGTGGGATGATTTTGGTGGTATTATTGTACCCGGTTCTACCACAGGAAGTAGTAAAATTCACGACGGGAGCTGAACGAGCCGAGGAAGAATGCTCTGGAAAATCCCACCGTCGTTTCCAGGCAGGCAGAGTGTCCCAGCCCGCTGTGGATTCCGGCCAAGCAGCCAGTGCAAACACCCTTCCTCTTTCAAGCAGTGCCAAGATTTGCATTGCCTGCTACCGGTTGGGATGCCCATTTGAAATCCTACTGGAAAACTGGGCTTGGGAAGTGGCTTTTAGTGGGATTAAAGCTCAAAGCGAATGTCTCATCGCACTGCCAAGGTCTTTGGAAAGGCCCCAGATCAGGCGAGGCAGGACAGCCTGAGCCATTCACCTCGGAGGCTCTGGGACTCACCTTTCTGCAAGATCTCCAGATGTTCCCAAAGGATATCTCCCACAAAGTCAGGCGCTAGCTCCAGGAAGCACTCCTTGCCGAGGGCGCAGAGGGCAGCTCCGTTCATGCAAAACTTCTGGAAGTCCACTCCCTTCAAGCTAAACTCGTTCACCGCCCACATCACCCAGTCCCGCACGTGCGTCTCTGTCCACTGCTGGGGATCTGGGTGTAGAAGAGATCCGTTAATGAGCAACCACCGGCCACATCCCCGTGAAAACAGGACACAAAGAGTGCTCCAGCTGCCCTGCACTCGTACAGCCTCACCCCATAGCTGGTCCCATTATCCCACTGGCATAAGGGTAAAATGTGGGAGGGGGACACCACATTTAAGTTTGGATCAGTCGTATTTGCAAACAAATTTCATACAAAGAACAAGTTTTGGATTGGTCTGGGACTTCCCCAGTTCCCTGACCCCTTCTCCCACTAATTTCTCCATTTTTCTGTTTTTCTCCATGCCATGAGTCTCTGGTAAAGGGTTCCTGCTGCTTCTCCATATAGTGGAGATAACTTGCAGAGGGCCTGGAGCTGCCTCCAAAGGAGCAGATCCCCAGGGCTGCAAGAGCAGTCACCCAGCAGAAGTCAGCAGGACAGATGGGCACAATCTGTCCGACAGGTGTAGTTTCTAAGTGGTACTGAAAGGTTTTGCCTGTACGTGCAGATTTTTCCAGCTGAAGCTGCCAAGAAACAAGGCAACACAACCTGAAGAGCATCATCAGCTGTGGAGAAGAGCAGCCTGGCAGAAGGACACGATCCCGGTGGCTACCACAGCTGCTCACTGGGAAGCCAGGTCTTACCTTTGGGGATTCCCAGCCGCTGTTGCTCTTTGGCGAAGCCACTGAAGGTGGCTTTCAATGCCTGAGACATCATTTCTTTGCTGCTGGGAGTTAATAAAGGCACATCCGCACATTCCATATCTGAAAGCAGGAGGAGAGAAAAATGGCCGTTAAGGATGTGGGACTGAGAAAGACAACAGGAGTCGTGCTGGTCAGAAAAACGTAAGAAGTTCTTCTTTATTTCTGAAATTTTCACACCTAGACCCTCTAGCCCTACACCTAAACTCCACAGGTCTACGAGCAGGCTTCTTAACCACAAGAACGGCGTGCTTCTAATAAGCCTGTACAAGCCATGGTTACATGGTGCTCACGGTCTCCCCGCAAGCCAACCATGGCAACTACTGGCAACTTCATGGTAATACCAAAGACCTTTCCAGATACCAGCCTGCTGGGCTTCATCATGCCTGGTGGAGCTTGGGAGATAGCTGGAAAGGTCCAGGTGCCAATGAGGGTTGAGTCTCACACCAGGGTGAATAAGAAAGCAGAGAGAACAGCACCTCTGGGTTCCTGCTCCATCTCTGGGCATCCCGGTCCAAGGAAAAGCAAAAGGAAAATATTCATTTTAAAGCACCACGGCTAATCCTGGAAAAAATCAGTTGACAGCAGGCTGAGACAGGATGAAGAACCAGCAGAAAACCCACTCGAGGAGGGAGGGAAAACAAAAAGAGCTGGAAAATCCCACGTTAGCCCAGAGTTACATCATGCGCAGCCCCACAGCACGGAGCGACGCGATTTGGGGTGAGTCACCAAACAATGCTCAGCCTCCCCCATGGGAGAGCGCGGGGCCAAGCCA
Organism: Ceryle rudis; assembly: GCA_033439905.1. Classification (NCBI taxonomy): domain Eukaryota; kingdom Metazoa; phylum Chordata; class Aves; order Coraciiformes; family Cerylidae; genus Ceryle; species Ceryle rudis. The sequence continues at coordinate 13,897 of JAAGNO010002374.1, forward strand.
AGAGCTGGGCCTTGGAGTAAGTCCTGATGGGAAGCAAAGCTCTTCCTTTCTTTCTTTCTTTCTTTTTTTTTTTCTTTTTTCTTTTCCTCTTTTTCTCATTTATTTGGAAGGGGGCGGAGATTTGTAGCCAACGAGTTTCACAAACAAAAGCAACCATTAAAAAAAAAAGTCCTCAATCTGAATAAAGGTTTGGCTCTTTTTCATAGATTTTAAGCATTCCTCAAAACCATCTTTCACAGAGAAGAAAAGCTTCGTAGAACCACCATCTCAAACGGCTTGAGTTTCATCCATCTCCTCTGTCAATATTCCACCTGAGGCTGGTTGAGCACTGCAGCTGACTGGAAAGTTTTCAGTAAAAACTCTTCCTTGTGGAAAAAATGACATTGTGTGCAAGCTCTTCTGGGGCAGCTCTTTTGCTGAATGTCTGGATGTAGACATCCAAAATCAAAGAATTCTCTGCAAAACAGCAGCTGGATGCACCAAAGGCATTTCCACCGCCAAGCCAAAGGGAGCAACGTTTCAGTCTCCATCTTTGCACTTTCCACCCCAAGTAAAAGACAAGTCCCTGCTCACTGCAGGGGGGTTGGACTAGAGGACCTTTAAAGGTCCCTTCCAACCCAAACCATTCTGTGATTCCATGATTCTATGAAAATCATCCCCTTTATCTGCAGCTCCCTCTAACATCACAGAATCGCAGAATCACACGATAATTGTGGTTGGAAAGGACCTTGTAGATCACCGCGTCCAACCATGCCTACAAGAATAAAGAACACCTAAATACCTGACCAGTCACGGTAATGCTCAAGTAATGACTTGCACGACTCTTTGCTCAGGTAGGACTTGGAAAATTCTCCACACCGAGTCTCTCAGGCCCTGATTCCTCCCCCTAACCCCACCAAACCGATCAAGGATTGCCTGCCACAGTGGAAGCACCGGGACCTTCGAAAGCAAATAAGACATTCAAAGGCTATTTGGCAAATTACACTTCATTATTTACTGGATTTGGCTGGAGAGGGCACGGAAAACTGAGCAGCCGCCCCTCGCTATCTCTGTTCTCCATCTGCCGCGTTGAGATAACACCAGGAGAAAGTGGTTCAGTGCCCCTTTCCCTTCATCCTCATGTTACATTTTAATGCTTTGCTTTCTGTGCTCTGTGGTTACAGGGACCACCCAGGAATCCGCTCCCCTCCGCCGGCTGGTTAAACGGCAGTTCACTGCTCCCGGGTGCTATGGGAAGATGAGTCACAGCTAGGCTCACAAAACATTTCTAACCCCAATTTTTACACTGAATCACTCGTGAAAAACCTGCGTGGAGGTGACCGCCTTAAGCAAGGCACAAAGAGCAGCAGGGCAAGGTGAGGAGCGTACGAAGTTGTACTTTTATCTCTGCAATACAAGCGAGTACCTATCACCAGCCCTCCTCCCCATGTTCTCCGGTAGGATTCAGGAGGCTGGGTTTGCACATACCCTGCAAATCAATTTTTCAGTAGCCAGGGATAAGGTTTTGGTTTAGTGAGGTGAACGCCGAGCTCTGCACAAACAACACGTCAAAACACGGAGGACTTAAAAGGGATTCTCAAGGAGAGGTCATTGGAGAAGCAAACAGTCTATTTTCAAATTTAATTTTAAAGTAATAATAATAATAAATTTTAAAAAGCAAAGTGCTGGAGGAAAGTTTCTATTTAAACCCAAATGTGCATTTGGAGGTTTCTCCTTCAAAACACGTCGCACTGGGCAGCTTTAGGACTGAAATATCATCTACTTTTCTTCCTGTCAGACCGTCGCTACCAGTTAAAATTTCTTCAGAAGACAAAACAGCCCAAAAGCCCCGAGCCTGCTAACGCTTGCAGAAGGCTTATTTTAGTCAGCAGGGTCCCACATCTATAGAAGAGCTCACACATGTGAAACTAAACGTGTTTGCAAAGCTCCGCATACGTGTTTGTGGACAAGTCATAGCCCTGTGAGCTGAAAGAGCTGAGAGGGATGGACGGTTTTTAATCTAAATTTGAGATACTGAATTTACTTAAGTATCATTTTCTTTAAGCCCTGCGTGGCTGGGGAGCGTGATGGACTTCAGCTGGCTCTGCCCAATGCAGCTTTGCTGGATGTAGGGGAGTTACCTCCCAAGGAGGAGAATCAAGCCCTGGTGATGTCCTCCAGCGCCCGCAGACAAGCCCTTCGCCTTCAGTTTGAGATGCTCAAAGGTCAGAGCCGAGCAGAATTTCAGTAACAAAAGCAACCGGGGCTTAGCTCCCCCCGGTTTCAGCTTTCGCTGCCATCTGAAACCTCTTTCCAAGATTTTAATCAAATCTTGCACAAATGCGAGGTCCCCTTTTGTGTACCTCCCGCTGTACGCACACAGGCTCGGACGAAATGTACGGGACGGAGGATTCGCCAGCACCAAAACCCAGCTCCAAATCTAAGCTCAGTTTAGAAATGTCAAGGGTTTCAGCCGAAAGGCAAACGCAGGGGCGGCTGGGGGTGGGCAGAGCGACCACAGCATCGCACCCCAGACTCGGCTTTGCCGTCTCCCTGTAAAGTCTCCTCGCCACGGCTGCCACGTGCGGCTGGCTGCCTGGGTGCCGTGTCCTCCCTCTCGCTGCTGTGGCACAGATGGGGAACTGTGTTTGATTTTCCTCCTGGGAGGCCAGGCTGGCTGGTAGGGTTTGATTTTTAAATACTACCAGGAGTTGCAGTCGCGCTGGAAAATTATGTCACCGGCATCTCCAGCATCTGTAGAGCTGAGATAAGTAATTTGCCTTGCACGGTGGGAAGGCAGAAAGGGACAATTATTCATCCGGCTGCAGGTTTCGAAAGCAAGGAGGGATTCAGTGGCTCTCAAAACCAGACCCCTATTTTTCCTCCAGCTCCTTGACTTCCCTGGGTACGGGACTTCAGAAAGACACGAGGATCGTAACACCCCTGATGCTGCCGAGAGCCAGCTCTGCATCCCTACGGGGCTTTCACACTAAGAGGGATCTGCCCCAAACCCACCACCCCACTTGCACGAGGTGTTGCACCAAGAGATGTGGAGCCTGGGAGAAAATCAGCCAGCGAAGGGACAGAGAGGCCAAGAGCACCGAGTTCATCTCCCAGCCAAATTCCCACTCTGCTCTCACCAGGCTCCTCATGTATAAACTATTTCTACGCATCTGATCTTTTTAAAGGACGTCAATTTACAAACTTTAAGGATTTTGACCTTAAAACGTAAGCGCCTCTGCCGCACGCCAAAGCATTAACATCTGATTGCATAAGCAAAATAAATGGCAGTAAAGGGGGCAAAAAAAAAAAGCTGCTCTGAGCAAGAGGATGGGAGCAAAGTCATTTTTCACCCGAGTTTCCACTCAGGGTCAATGCCTCTTTAAAGCTCCCCTCGGCCACTCACTTTTTTTCCCATCAAAAGCCCCAGTGTGTCCTTGTCTGGTCCCCCTTATTTCACCCAGTAGCCTGTGTGTAAATGGATGTCTGGCGGGTCAGAGTGGAGCCAGCTGACCCGGCGGCCTCCTCCTGCCCTCGCTCTGATGGATGGACACCAAGGTCAGGAACCCAACGCGCTGTTGTCTCAGGTAAAAGCCTTCTCCCTGCCCGGCCTCCTGGGCCTCCCCTTCCCAGGCCTGAGTCTAACCCTGCAGCACGGTGACATCATGAGGATTTCGGACCCTTTGGTGGCTCAAAGGAGGCACAGGGAGAAGATGTGTGTTGGTTGCAAACCAGACCATTTGCAGAGTCCAGAAAGATCATCTCTCTGAGATTGTGCATCCAAGGGCTGTATGAATTCCTGACCACCTCCCTCAAAAGACCTCAGTCCTTGAGCCCCGGGCTAGCGGAGATCCTCCGCTGAGCCCCTAAATGGGTGCACTTGAGGTGCTCACAGACCAGAACATCTCCCCATGCGGGATGTCTGTGATGGAGGAGGAGATTCTCAGAGATTCCGGAGTTTCTCGGAGGTTCTGCAAGGAGGGTCATGGATTTTCTCTCCTACCCTCTTCCCGTGTGGCCACGGAGAGCCCGTGACCACCAAGCCCCAAGACTCTCCATCTCTCAAGCATGATGCTGGCCAAGCTCAGCTGAGCCCCCTTGATCCCAGCCTTCAGGAGGACCAAAACTAGGGCAGAGCTAACGATGGGGGAAGCTGAACCACAGCAGATTTCCCAACGTCCCCCAGCTGTCAGGGTTCAGCAGCCGAGAAACTTTTCTCAGGATAAGAGGAGGCTGGGGAGAGGGGGGACGGGAGCCGAGACCCTTCCCACGCTCTGCAATGAAGCAGCCCAGGCACTGTGGGGACACCATCTCCCCATCTCACGTTTCCACCATCATCACCAGGCACCTCCACTCCCCCCAGGGCAGCTTTGCCTTCCCCAGGTGCCCCCCGCTCCTGAGCGGGGACACCCGGGCAAATAACCCCAGCTGAGCCCCCTGTTATTTAGGAAGGATTAGGCAAAAATTTGTCTGCACTTTTGAACTGTTTTCACAAGCGTTGCCTCTCACTCCCACGCAGGAAGCAGGAGAGGAGCCGGCCTGTTCCAATTAGGGCTCCTCGGATGGAAAGGGCAGTGAAATTCAGGGAGGGAAAAGGGAAAGAAGGATGGAAAGCTGGAAAAAAGGGACCAGAGAGGAAAACTGGGAAGCAAGGATGGATGGGGAGAAGGGGGGAGCAGCCAGCGCTCAGAGGTGTTTGCTGGGGATGGGAGGGGAGGAGAGAGGCAGAGGACTGAGCAGTTCGCAGGGGAGATTTGGTTCCCCTTCCTGCAGCAACTCGCCAGAGACTCTGCAAGAAATGGCACAGAAGACACAGACATTTGCTATTTTAATTTAAGATATATATATATTTTTACTGTTCCCCCCCCCCAAATAAAAAAAAAAAAAGAAAACGAATTCGGGGGTTTTTTTTCCTCCTTCCAGCAGTGAAAAATAA
>JAAGNO010002377.1:0-38424 GCA_033439905.1 Ceryle rudis
GGGCGGGGGCCGGGGTTCCGGCGCGCGGGGCGGGGCGGACCCCGCCGCCGTTGGTGGGGCTGCTGCCGGGGGGGCGGGGGGCCCGGGCCGCTCTGGATGGTGGTTAAAATGATCATAGAAAACTTCGAGGCGCTGAAATCCTGGCTCAGCAAAACCTTGGAGCCCATGTGAGTAGCCGCGACCCTTCCCTCTGTCTCCTGCCTCCTCCAAAATAAACCTTCCCTCGGAAAACATGGGAATCCTCAAGGGGGAGGGGAAAAAGCTGCGCCGGAAAGGCCCGTGAGGGCATCCCGGCAGATGCCTTCCCGGCTCCCTTCTTCCCTGGCCTTCTGTGAGGGGCTACGTCGTTCCCCCGCTCTCCCGGCGCCCTCCTCGGCTGGGAGGTAGGACCGTCTTCGGAGGATGCAGCTTCCCCCCCTAGCGACCGCTTTCGTCTTTCTCTTTGTAGCCTAGGGTAAGCGGCAGATAATGTGTCTGCGTGTGCAGCTCGCTGCTCTCAGCCCCCGTAGAGGCCAGGTTAATAACCACGGCCTGCCGCCCTGGCCGCTGACCCTCTCTGAGAGCGCTCAGGTGCCATTGGGATGTTTTACAGGATCCTGGGATCTTACCAGTAGCATTTTTCATAGACTCATAGCACGTCGTTCTCAGTTGTTTTGAGTATTTGACTAGCTCTTGTTTTCCTCCCCCCAAATAAAAATTGCATCAATAGAGTGCTTGGGAGTAGGTGCCCCAGAGAATAATTTGCCTATTTGTGAATACCTGCATGGCCTCCGAGCATAACATTTATGTGAATAATGGGTGCTCTTCTGCAAATGGTCCATGGCTTCCTTCTCTGAATGATATTTTAGTGGAACTGAGATGTGAGCTTGGTTTTAAAGGTATCCTCTTCTGCAAGTGTGGTGTCTACACACGTTTTAGATCAATGCATGCACTTGACTTGCATTTGGAAAGGCCATTTAACATGTCTGAATAAAATTCCTGCAATCAGCAGTTTGATACCAGTATTTTGAGGGTGCTGGTCAGAAGAGTTGGAACAGACAATATTTAGCTTTGGAAAATTTTGTCGTTTCTAAAATACATTTTGGTAATTTTAAATGATAGATCACACACGCTTACTTCTTAGTTGGTCAGCAGCTGGAGAGGGATATGTTAGCTCCAAACAGTTTAGAAGGAGCATTTTTAAATTCTGTGAAATCTGAAACTAAGTCGGCTAGTGGCATTTACAGGAGGGCTTCAGCTGACTTCATAAGCCTTTTGTTCAGTAAATATATTAGGTTCTTTGAATTTTGCAGATCTGTATCCAAAATTCATTTATACAGTTTTTCTGCGCTTTCCTAAGCTTCAGCTCCTGGTGCATAATGCTCATGTTTCACTAGTGAATAATAAGTTTCCTATTCACAATATAAAAAGTATCAAATGTTTGCCAGATGTTGTTTAGCTAGAGGTCAGTGTGGTTCCTCAGTCTTTCCCCTTAAGCTCCATTCATTAGTGATGTGTAATATTAACTTCCTACTCTGGTAACAAACCCAGGTTGTTCCTGTTCATTTGTTTGAATATTGACCTGCAGTATCTGCTAGCGATAGTCAGGAGTTAGAGGGTGAGCTTTTGCGATTGGTGCAATTTCCCGCTTTTTAGCATGAAAAGGAGCAATCCCATTTCTCTTCAGTTAAATGTGGTACATGAGCAGTTCAGATGTGGTTCTTGTGCTGGAAAATTTATGTCGTGGGGTTGGGAATTGCTGACCTGGAGGATGTTGAGTTCTCTGAATTTTTAGCTTTGGCAGGAAACCAGCCAGCAGGGACTGTAAAATTCAACTGTCATTCAGTTTTGTAGAATGTCCTATGTGACTGCATTATTCCAATAAATGTTGAAATTGGTGGTATTATCATTTCCTACAGTCAAATGCTCTTGGAGCTGCTTCTCATCTCAGCAATCTGAAGTGTGTGCCTACAGCCAGAGCTTCTAGCTGTAAGAAAATTTTACTGTTGGTGTAGTATGAGTACAATGAGGACCTGAGGTCGACTGGAGGTGTTACCATAGCCTGGAAATAACTTGTCTTCTTAACGCACCAAAAAAAATGTGCCAGCTGTTTTTTATCACATGGCTCTTTTGGAAACCTTTAGCTGCAGGGTAGGCAGATGAATTTCCCGACTAGATTAAGGAAAACACCACTGTATTAGATCATTATGGAGGTGTTGTCTCAGTAGTTTTAAGGGGAAAAATGCATTTAAGAAGATACGTGAATGGATTTTATCCACACGTATAGGTCTACATTTGTGTGCTAGTTGTCTAGAGCTAAGTAGTTAGAACATTATTTATTTTCCAAGTTTCCTATTTCCAAATACCTAGCTGTTTTTAATCAGGTTATATATCTTGTTCCAAAGGCCATAACATATGTATTTCTGAAATATGTGTCAGAACTAGAAGATAGCAATATCCATAAAGATTGTTTAATTTTGTCATGAAGTTTTAACTTTATTTTAAAACATTAGCAAGAATGCTAACTCTTCAGTGTAATGAAACAAATATGTTATATAATTGTATGGATTGGACATTATTTGGTTGTTGGATTGCTTTCACATGGTGCCTCTGGGAAACACTGGTCATAGACAGGAATGGAGAAGGACAGTGGAGCATTTCAGGTTCCTTGTGGGGTTGGTTTGTTTGTTTTTGTTTTGTGGTGAGTTGTTAGGGTTGGTTGATTGGTTTGTTTTGGACTACTCTAATGCCTTTGGCAAAGCCTTGGTGTTCCTCCATACAAATGCTCCTTACCTGAGTTTGGTCTTGTTGCAGTGAGGCAGAAACTACAAGTGCTGCTGTGATGGAGCATTTACACAGTCCAGCTCTGCTTGAGGGGTGGTAGTTCTCTAGTTAAAGCTCTCTGAGGAGAGGCTACTTTTATGGTTCTGGAAGTAACTGCTTGAGCAGCTCAGTTAGGTGTACAGAGAATTACCATTACCAAATACACCCCCAGAACCATTACAGATAAAGCTTTGTGAATGTAGTACCAGTGTAAACAAAGCAGCAGGAGTATTTTTTTTGTGCTTTGGCTGTTCTGTATTTGACTAGAGCTATCTTGTATATTAATTTCCAGTCATCTCTGTAAAGAAGGCATTTGTCAAGTTGTCTTCATTGCTTGCACACAACAGTACACTCAGTTTCTAGTGTTATACACATTTTCTTGTCTTGGCAGGGCTTCTGTACAGTGTTTGAAAATAATGTTAAACCTGGAATATAACCTTATGTCTGTCACTTCTAATTTCTATTCTAACAAGGTCCTCACTGAGCCGTATATATTGTGATGGGTTTCTTTTTTGCAAGTCCTTTCCAGGTCCTGTATAAACTGTGTTTATAGTCTTTGATGGAATATTGGAATCTGATTTGTCAAAGTTCCAAATAGAGATGCCTTTATTTTTCTTGAATTTGTTTTGACTCTCTACCTGTGAAAAAATTAACTGTTGTACTAATGCTGCACTCACCAGTTTGTCTTGTAAGACATCATAATGTTCTCTCCCTTGCCCTAATTCTTTATAGTGGATTTTTTTTAAATTAAATTTATTTTGAACAAAGTAATTAAAATCTTCTACTGGCCCACTGAATTTTACTTAAAACTTGATTAAGGCTCCTGTATCTTATTTTTTCCACTTTTCAATATTTATGTTTTTATGAAGGTAAAATCATGTACTACATCAGACTTGGAAGGAAGATGAAAAAATATATAAAACAATATTTATGCAGTATTGAGGCAGACTTCATTAAAATGGAAAGAGTTTTTGCATTGGTTACTTCTGTAAGTGATCATGGTGCTGTAACTACTTATGTCAGAAGGAATAAGATCCAAATTGTTTAAAAAATATTTTGAGTATATTTATCATGGTAATATTTTATGGCAAACAGTATGTTCTGGTATTCAGTTATGACTCCACTGTTCTATTTTTGTTTATCATGCTTTTCATCCTACCACCAATAGCACTCATTGGCCCACTGGAAAGTTTCACTCTTGTTTTCTGTGAAATTTCCTAAGTTCAAAAGCAATAGATGTTTCTCTTCATTTCACTTAATCTGTTTACACTTTACATTATGATATTGATAACTCAGATAAATAAAGCACAAATACATGTCTTTGTCACTAAGCAGAAGAGTAGCTTCACTAGTGTTTTGTTGTGAAACTTGATAGTTTGTTCACCTGACTCATGCTGTATTTGAGAAATCAAGGTTCCTAACTTAGAGTGCTGATACTGCTAAGCTGCTGTGTAGAAATACTATGGTAGAATTAAAATACTGATATTATAAGATATAGTTGAAAGCAGAAAGTAGAGATGATAAAATTATTCCAGTGACAGGAAACCTTTCTTCTTACACTGAACATCATCAGTGGAATGGAACCCCTTGGCTGCATCGCAGTCATAGAGACACTGTGATGATTTTTGCTTTCTGCATTCAATGTGTGTTGGACAACCAGCAAGCTGACAGCTGTTCTGCCTGATGCGAGCCGTCCTGAATCTAGAGGTGGCATTTTAAGCTGCGGTTACTGGTTGCAGCTGTATGAACACGTCAGGTCTGGGTATAATTTAGAACTATTGTAATGACATTAGTAACTTATGTAACAGCATTGGAGGCTGGTGCCTGTCTCAATGTACTCTTCTTACTTGAAGTGCTGTTGGTTAATGAAAGTGAGAATTTTAAGAGTGGTCCTTCCCATCTACAGCAGAGTCTTAAGCTAAAAGTTGCATCCTGAGGAATGAGTCTGTATTTCATTTTATTTATTGAACATTGTAGTTTTTATAGATTTTTTTTTTTCTCTCTAGCAGCAACACAACAGAATGGTACAACTGCCTAAATTAGACTAGCTATTCTGCTCAATATACAACATTTTTCTGCACCCACTTAGCCCTGCAAATACAAAGTACGTCTCTTTGCCTTCAAATGTATCCATGTCCACCTTGGTTAATGTCAAGATCTGAGCAGTATTCTAGAGAAGTATAAATATTAATCTTCAGGCAGCAAAACTAGACTCTGAAATTCAGGTTGTAAATTCTCAGGACCAGAGTATGAGAAATAACATGCATCTACATGTGATTTCCTTTACAGAAAGACCATTCAGTGCCTGGAGGACTGTATGTGCGCTTTTGTGGTTTCAGTGTATTGTGGTAGTGTCAGGGAAGTAGTTTCAGGACTTGCAGCAACTTTTTGGTCTGTACATTCATTTCAAAAAATGAAGGAAAAGAACCCTCATGTTTCTTTTACTATCATAAAAAAGTAGTGTGCATGCACTGGCTTTGTCCAAAATGAAGTCTAGACTGAGGGTCTTGGCCTTAGCTTGAAATAAAGGTGATGAAATATGTCTGAAATAAACAAGTAGTGTTTTCTTTACAAGGAAACTTTATAGAAATTTTTCTGTCCTCACTCCCCGCCCTCCCCAGAGCACACTTTTTCCCTTAAGTGAGTAACTGTTCATTTTGTGAAAATTGTCAGATAACGGTTTGACAGCTTCAGCATGGGAATTTTTTTCTTTTTTTTTTTTTTCCCCTAGGTGGTAAAAAGGTTACATATTCTATAGTTAAACAGTACTTATGTATATCTCCCTTTGGAACTTGCATACTTTTTGTAAATATTCTCAACAGAGGCTAGACTTTGGAATGCTAGGGTTTTGTTTTTTGGTTTTTTTTTTTTTTTCCCCCCCATAGAAAAGACATGTAGAAAACTATGGATTATGTTATATTGCCAATAAGGTTAAAAAAAATTTCATTTTTTATGTAATGGTTGCTTTGTGGTCTAGTAACTGTGAAATTGAAGCAGCAGTTTGTTTTGACAAGCCAATGACAATTTTTAAAAAATAAAGGATTTTATTGCTTGTTATGCTGATTTCTGTAGTGTTTACTACAGCACCATGGTAGCAGGTCTGCACCAAATACTGTAGATACTGCTTTTAAAAAAATTACCACAAATAATTACTTTTAGGGCTCCAGTTCAAAGTGGCTACTTTGCTTATTAAGAACTGACTTAAATGATGAATTGCAGCATGAGGTGCTTCATAGCACTGGAGATGTTTGTTTTTTCTGAGAGGAAAATAGCTTCAGATATTTCAGACCTTTCCTCAAGCTAACTAGTTAATACTTTAAAACACTTCAGCTTGCTATGTAAGTAGGAAACCTAGAATATATATCTTTCACTCATTCTATGCTTTGTCTTGTTGGAGAATGTCATTCCAGGAAGTCAAACAATGGTGTAGAATAGGCAACGTTAATAAGCTATTTAAATGTGTGAATCTTTCAGGTATATTATCAACTTCACAACTTCCATTCTTGGATTGATTGCCATTTTTTAATCCCTTGTGTTTCTTCTTCCCTCTTTTGGTTTAAGAATGCATTAGGTGGTGCTTTTTGGTTTGGTTGGGGTGTTTTCTGTGGTGTTTTTTGGTTGTTCATTTGTTGTTGTATAGGGTTTTGTTTGTTTTGTTTTATTTTCTCATTGGTGTTAGTGTTCAAACAGGAGTCCTAGTGACCTTATAGTTGATATTTGCTTGGTGGAGGGTTCAGGGCTTTGTTGGGGAGACATGCCCAAACATAAAGTTGATAGTGCAATATTTAGTCCAACAGAGACTTTGCAGATCTGCTTTCCCTTTCAATACCTTTTACATTAAAAATACTCAAACATCATATTTTTTCTTTTCATTTGACTATGTATTTTTGTAGTGATGCTTAAACACATTTTTAGGCACTAACCTGGAAAAATATGTTCTCAGCATACAGTATGCAACATTTTATTCTCTTAAAGCTTGAGAGGTATTTACTGTCTGCTTCTATTCAGTATCTTTTAGAATGGTTCTTCTGCAGTATTTATGTACTAAGGGTTTTTTTGCTTGTTTAGTTTATCTGCCTTTTTTAATTACTTTTAGCTATTTTGGCAAAGTCTATTGAAGTCAGTATAAGCTCTGTTGTTAATATAGGGGTTTATATGTACAGCTACACCAGTCACAATTTTTTTGCAAACAGTTTTTAATATGTATTCCACATCCACTGCATTTTTAAGTTAAGGCTGATGCCTGTAATTGCATGGTGATTATAAAAATCAAAGTATCTAGTGTTTTATATTGAAAAAATATGTAAATCTGAGTATTGGAAATTGATAGATTGGGCAGTGGTTAATGAAATGCTAAGTATTCAATTAAAAAAAAAAAAAAACAAAAAAAAAACCACCAAAAAAAACCAACCAAACCACCAAAACAAACCCCAGACCTGTGCAGAGAAGTGAGCCCTATGCAGCCGAATTAATTTCCCCCTCTCAAACATTCATTATTTTAAAAATACAAATGTATTGAAGGCTTAAATTTACTCTTAACAACTTCAGCTTTCCTTTTGTACTTTACTTTATTTGACATTGTAATTTCACAATGACTGCAAAACTGTATGAAATCAGAAACAAAGGATTTGAACTCTTACTGCTTGTTGCAGTTTTTAACTCTTGCTGCTACAATTGGGCGTAATACTTGATTGTGTTACTTTCCTTTTTGAAGCTTTTATGGGTGTGGTTAGCAGTTGGGAGGTGTCCAGATCATTCTCTCAAGAGCATGTAGAGCTCTAGCAAGATAATTCTTCCATCTATGCCTGTATATTAAATACTGTGTATTTAAGCAGGATTATAACAGCAATCTCCCTTATTTAATATAGAGCAGTAGACATTGCGTATTCTCTGACTAGAAGACAGACTGCAAAAAAAAGTATTACGAGAAGTAAAAACATGTAGCATTACTCGTTAGGATCGTGTATTCAAAAAGTGGGTGTAAAAATGTGTTGTGTTTATTTGTAGCAGGCACTGGGATGTACTTACTGCATTAGAAATTATTTCAGTTACTTGTGCCAGCTGTTTTTTGTTTTTTATTAAAACATGAATGAGAAAATGGAGAAATTGATGTGATTACTGATGCTTGATACTGCCTGCAGCACATGACTACAAGAAGTTGTGAGGATGTAGGTAGGGGATTCAAAGTTGAGAAGTGTTACCTTGTATTTCAATTCATGTGAACATTTTTCTAGTAGCCAAATTTTAGCATAAGAATGAAGCTATGTCTCAACTTCTGTCAGTCTTAATGCACAGATTCCATTTATGCTCAGGTCTGTGGTGTACCTCACCATATTCAAGTTAAGCTAAGGATTCAAACCTGTGTCTCACAACTGAAAATGTTTATCATTCTGTGAACACTAGAAATAGAAATTTATTTTTCATTTTGAATGCAGCTTAGACTATTTGAAATGTGTAGGTGGTATTCCAGTTTTCCTAATTTTTCTGAATTGTCAATTAGGGACCTTTCTCTATTAATCTTATCATTTGCAATGTTATAGCTTGAGATCTACCATATGATGAGTCCTTGTGCTACATGGTGTATTTTGCTGCTGACACCACTTAATAAAGCAGAGTTGCCTATAAGAAAATAAAATACAAGACAGGTTTAGAGAAACTGATAAAGCTAGCTCAAAGTGGATGAAAAAATCCATGTCTGCACAACAAAGATGCAGCAAGCATATTGCATATTATTAACGTACAAAGGCTGCTATTCTGTCAGAAAATACTGTCAAACTAGAGAACATAAGAGTTGTTTATCAGAAAAACTCAAAGCCCCTGTAATCCAAAGCAGCAGATTTTGACTAAACCAAAGGATGGAGAATTTATGCACAGCACTTCCCAGCACAGCATTTATGTACAGCAGCTCTCCCTGAACAACACCATTGATGATAATTTTCAGAACTCTAATATCTGTGAAGAACAGAAGTTTTCAGGCAGACCTCCTGTATTCACAGTTCTGTGAAATTTAAATTTCTTTTTTTACTTTATGAGACCAGTTATTTCTCTCTTCAGATTGCTAGCAGTTTAATCTTAACATCATCTTAAAAAAAAAAAAAAAAAGGCATTTTATGAGTCTGAAAAGCAGTAAAGGATCAGACTGTGACCTTGCTAAATCTGCCTGAAATCCGAACTGCAGAAACAAGGATGATCTTCACAATAGTGCTGAGGAAACAGATCCATTGTTTATACTTTTTTCAAGCTTTGAGCAGATATAAAAGATGAGACTTCTGTTTCAAGCCGATAAATAAAAAAGGAAGTCAACCTTAGGCTGTGTAAAGATCATTTGCAGTTTTATTAAAAAAAAAATTAAAATAAATTGCATAAAATGATATAAATTTACAAAAAATATTTTCTCAATCTCTCTGTACCACAAAATGCATTGTATTCATTATTGCTTAGTAAGCATCAGTTTGAAGTAATATGTTAGTATTTCTCAAAAAATAGTCAAATAGCCAAAATAAATGCAGTTTTAACTTGAAAGCATATATGTTCTTCCTGTTTTTTACAGGGGAATTTCTACACTTATATATTGAATAATAGTAATAGAATTCAGTACAATTGGTTTGCATTTTTCAAATGTGGCTGCATTGCATGGAGATGATAAATGGGACAGAGAAGAAAGTGATTCTGTGTTTTAGAAACTAGAAGTATATTTACATATGTTTTTATTGAGGATATTTTCTTGAGACTATCTCAGAGTAGGTGGATTCAAATTCTGAGGTCATTCTGGGGTGGACAGTATTGCTAAGATTTCAAAATCATCATGGCAGAGAGGGGTGAAAGCACCAATTGTTCATAATTTTTAAATAAGTTTTATTTGTTTGCATTTTTTTTTGTTGTTACACCTTTTGGAGTCTAGGTGGCTTTCCAGACAAGGTTTTCCATTTTGTACCCATGAGAGAGGAATTACTTTAAACTGAATATGAGGTGGTATAGTCACTACTGTAGGGGCTGGGGAATTTAAAGTACATTGGAGTAGCTGAACGGTAGATTTTACCTTCTAGATTGACTCTTGGGATTTTGGGTTTTTTTTTCCTTCCGCTGAATTTTGAGTGTCGTCATTTAAATCAGTTGTAACAGATTTTGAACAGTCACAGCTGACTGTTAATATTATCAGATGAGAAACAAATTTATGGAACTTGGAATAAAAAAAAATTCAACTTGTAATGTTTTTATCTGATTTTTTGGTAGTATAAAGAGAAGAGAATTGAGAACTATGTGAAAATTGTCCCCTCCCCAGAAAAATGGTTTTCTGTTATGACTATATCTAGAGAGTATGAAAATAGCACACTAATGTCCTGAGACATGATTCAGCTTGAAATTAGGAGAGTACTGAAAATCTCCTGTAGTGACATAGAAGTTGCATTAAGGAACAGTAAAATAGTAAGTTGGCAAATTGAAGCATTGAGAAGTTATGAAATGCTGGCCTTGGGGCCTCCTGGGGACTGTACTAAATGAGAACTCTCATTGTAGCCTATGATGAATGCTGTTCAGCATCAGGCTTTCAGTAATCTACTTGGATGATGTGCTCAGGTACTAGCAGCATAAAAGAGACATGCAGTCCTACCACTCTTGTTATAGGAGGTTGGTGTGCCTGCTTCCAAGGTGACTTGGTGCATGGACAAGTGTTTTCTTGTGGATAAATAATTATTAAATCTGAACAGAGGCAAGACAGATATGATAGTTGAAGGAAAACATTTCTGAAGAATTTTCAATTGGTGTGCAGTCTGGTTTTCAGTTGACAGTATATATTTGCATTTTGTCTGTTTAGTGTATGCAGGTTCTTCTGGAATATAGACTGATTGTGTACTCATCTCCCGTATCTATAAATAATGCAGACTAACACAGAATACTGTGGTACCTCCCCTAGCAGCTGAGGTTGCTTTTACAGCATGAAATTCTGCTACTGCCTGCTTACTAGGGGATGCTGAGTTATGTTTGGAGCTCTGACCTTTAACTTCAGAGTGCTTGTGCTGGGCCCAGGCTATCCAGAGGAACTCCTGAGGATGGATGCTAACAGATCTGCTTCCTTTGCTTGGTAGATATGTTTGCATGGAGAATGTTGCTTGCTCTGCAGGAGATAATTTCTTTGGTGAGAGGAATTTAGGTAACGTGATATGGTAATGGATTTGGTGTCTTCTGCCCAGTTTCTAAAATACATATCATTGAAATGATTGACATTCAGATGTATAATTAAGATTCATCATTGAAATTTACTTCGTTTTAATGTGGAAGAGATTGAGAACTGCTGTTTTATTCCTTCATTCTGACTAGTGGACTTACGTTCTAGAACAGTTTTTGTGTCATACTCCTATTCAGTGCAACTCTCTGACCACTGTCTAATTTTACTTACTTCTTGCTAGGGAGAATGTACAGCTAGGATGCATCAGTGCTTTTTTTTTTTTTTTTTTTCCCTTTTGTTGTTGTTCTTTAAAACACTAGTATTAGCTTTGATCACCACCCAAACAAGCTGTCTGTCCGTATCATGTGACCTGTGTGTGCATGTGTGTTAAATCCTGCCTGGTTTTGTGGGGTCTGAGGTCTTAATTTGGTTTCTGTGAAATAATGGGATTAAATGGTTTAAGAAAGTGCTGTTGTTCAGCCTGATAAACCAGTGTCTCACCATTTCATTAGTTACTGGCTTTGAATTACGAAGTGTGAAATGGTTTTCTGCACTATACTCACTTGGGCAGGTTTCATTCACTCTGTAACTCCACTGCAAAGTTCATTGCAGACTACTATATGCAAAACATTATAACTGATAAAATTCTGTTAAATGTTCTACTTAATGTGGTTATACAGCTTAGTCCATTCTAAGTTCTTTATTGTGTGTATGAGACCATCAGATTCTACACCGAAGTCTTCCATACTTAATTTTAGATTGAATTTAGGTGTCTAAAATGAATAATCATCCCCTAAATTTCCCTTCATTGTGTACCTCTTATGGAGATTCTTGTGATGTTATATGAATGATTTTTCCTTAGGCTTTTGGAATTAAGATTTTTTTCAGTTCATCTGCTTTTTCTGGTGTTCATACATAATAAGATTCTTCAAAAATATTTGTAAGAGAGCCTCTGAGTCTGTTGTTTTGTTTTTAATAGCATAGATCAGTTCTGCTGTATCACTGTAGTTGTTTGTAATTGGGTAGACCTTAGACTTTATCCCTGTTAACAGTCACTCAGTATTACACTAAAGTAATGATTTCATCATTGTGAAATTATAGAAATGTATTTGTAACTGGTTTTAAGACTATTAGGCAGTTGAGGCTGTTTCATTCTAAATAGCTCATTCTAGGCAATTGCTTCTCTGGAAAAGAAAGGTGATACTTGGCAGTCTTGCATATCTGGACTCTGCTTTAAAAACTACCCAAATTAATGTGGTAGGAAATATTTTGGTTGTCTTACATACTGGGCATACCAGTTTCAGATGTTATCTTCTGTAATTTAATTCCTTCTATTTATTTATTTTAAAATTAATTTATTTTCAGATGTGACGCAGATCCATCTGCCCTAGCTAAGTATGTTCTGGCACTGGTAAAGAAAGACAAAAGTGAAAAGGAACTGAAGGCATTGTGTGTTGATCAGCTGGATGTATTCCTTCAGAAAGGTATGGTCTTTGTTATAACAATTAAGCGTGATTGGAAAAGTGTGTCTTGTTTAATTCATTCAAACTTTTATCAGTCATGCATTTATCCTCGTATTAGCTTTGTTTGAAGTATCTAATTCAATTTTCATGAAGTGATTTGTTTTAAAAATCAGGTGTATGCACAATATGCAGATGTTAGGTATATGTTTTATGTCTATTGGTATTCCTGGAAGAAAATTATGAACGTTAAGAGTGATTGCCAGAATTAGAATTATTGTAACTCTATGTTCCAGAAATATTCTTTCAGATGTTTTGTTATGAGACACTAAATAATTCAAGGATTGAAAACCTTCTTTAAACATTGTCATTATTGACATGTTTCTTCCCACTTTGTAAATATCATTTTAAATATAAAATCAGCAACAGAGTATTAAAATACTCTTCATTGTTTTTAGGTTTTGGTGAATGCTGATTTTTGGGTGGGTTTTGTTTTGGTGGGTTTTTCTGGTGGTGGTTTTTTTTTTTTTTAGTAGTTTATTTTTAAAGCAACTATTAACTGAAGTTTTGAATAATGGATATTTGGATATTTGTACACTCTTTACTTTTAGAAACTCAGATATTTGTGGAAAAACTGTTTGATGCTGTGAATACAAAAAGCTATCTACCTCCACCAGAACAGCCATCATCAGGAAGCCTGAAAGTAGAATTTTTTCAGCACCAAGAAAAAGAGACGAAAAAAGAAGAAGTAGGTATTTGGTTTATTTTAAATGTATGGGGTTTTTTCCTCATTCCATGTGTTTCAACTTCATCATGTTTATTTGTTTATTAATAATAGTACCAAAACTTATACTGCAGCATTATAACATGTCAGAAGATTTGTGCCTAGTATGCTGAGTATTGCTGCACAATTTTTTGTGAATGTAAGTAGGTTCCTCAAATGTAGATGAAGGTTGGTTCTGATTAGGCAAATGTAAGTAAAGTTACAACCTATATTAGCTCTTTGCTCAGGATTGCTGTTGTAGTAATGTTGTCCTTTAATTCAGCATAAATCCAGGCTTCTGCTCCAAATGGCAGTCCTCATTCATCCAGCTGCTTGATCCAGATAACAGCCTTATACTGACACAAATGTTTTACGTTGTTCTTTGAGCCAGAAGAATGGGTTTGCCCTTCCAACTGCAGCCTAGGTTTCGCTGCATGAAAATATTTAACCGTAATCTGAACCAGTTAACCTACTGATGGAGAAAAGACCTCACTGTGTCTATTGTTTAATGTTCATCCTCACAGCTCTGTCACTTCACCTTAGTGTGATATTTTGTCCACCTGTAGCAAAAGCAGATGTATTTTCTGTGCAGCAAATAAGGATTGCTTATTCTGCTTTATTTTTTTCCTAACATGTGCTTCAAATATTCCTAGAACTAGAAATCTGATATGTTTGAAGATTTTCTGATTTCATTAGATGCAAAAATGTTTGATTCAATGTTACTGGTGACTTTGCTCAGCATTTTGAGGCTTTTTTTTATTTGATTGTGCAGAAGTCTCTATAATAGAGTACACGTTTTCATTTAATGTTTATATTAAATTCAGATAGTTAAAGAGGAAGAGCGAGAGAAAAAGTTTTCTAGAAGATTAAATCACAGCCCTCCTCAGTCAAGTTCTCGCTACAGAGACACCAGGTAATAAATTCTAACTTATTGTATTATATCAGTAATCCCATGGATTTGGATTTGTATGATGTTGCTAAATTAAACGTGTTCTCTCAATGTGATCCCCTAATAAGCCTAAAATAAGACTTATATTGCTTTTATGCATATGTAGTTAAATGACAAGTATATAAGTGACAGTATAAAATGTCTTTGAGTTGTGTACAACTATCACATTCGAGTTTTGTCATTCATTTTTATGTTAGATTTGTGGTTTGTATTAGAGCATTTAAACCGCTCAGTATTGAGATTGAATTGTGGTAATTTTAATTTAGAAGCCTTCGCTAAGTAACTGTTACTCTTTCCACGTTGGGGAGGATGCAGTATTGGACAGAAACAGAATTTTACATATGTGTTAAAATTCTAAAAACCAAATAGAAGAATTTTTGAAGCCTTCTGAGAAGAAAGAAAAGGCCAAAGTTGGATTCCATTTGTAGCTAATTTTCCTTCTAATTTTCCACTTCCGTTTCTTTAGATTTTTAATGGTGGTTAAGGTTTTAAATTGTGTTTGTAATTCTTGTAATTATCTTATAAATTTACATGTTTAGAAGCCGTGACGAAAGGAAAAAAGATGAACGTTCTCGAAAGAGAGATTATGACCGAAATCCTCCCAGAAGAGATTCCTATAGGGATCGATACAACAGAAGAAGAGGGAGGAGTCGAAGCTACAGCAGAAGTCGAAGTAGAAGTTGGAGCAAAGAGAGATTGCGGGACCGGGATCGAGACCGGAGCAGAAGCCGGAGCAGAACACGAAGCAGAGGTACCAACAGTTGGTCTCTAAAATACGGTGAATGTTGCCTACAAAATTTAGACACTAAACTTAAATGCTATTTTCAAGATGTACTAAAAATGTTCTCTGTTCTTGTTACTTTGTTGAAATTTAGCTCAGCTTTCTGTGGAAATAAGGCTTATGTGATTTGTTTTCAGTGCTTGCTCTCTCCTCTTTCCCTCCATTCTTCTCTTAATACCATTTGACTGTGGTGGCCACTTCTGAGCAATGTTTTAAGAGCAGCAGGAAAATCCAAGTTAAATGCATTTCAGTAAGGTTTAGGAAACTCTGATTCTGGTGTGGAAAGATACAGAAATTAATACTTGGCTACAGAGGTAGAACTGGTAGAAGTTACCTGTTTGGTAGCAAATGACTTGTCAAGCAGAACAACAGTACAGCGCTGTTCTTTTTGTCTTGTCCTCTTCTTGGTGTGATAGGAAGGGGCTGAAATTATTACCAGTATTGGTATTTGCACATATACCTGTAGGACTTAAGGCTTCAGTACAGTAGTTTTTTGAACTGAACTTTTTTAAAAATGAAGTTGTTTACTCAACTGAAAAGAATGCTTTTTCTCCCAATAATTGTTAATGATAAATTGGAAAAGAGCACCAAGAGTCATTTTTTATCTTTAGTCTGTCTTAGATAATGTAGAGGTAAAAATAGTCTGGTTTAAGTCCTCCCATGTATTATTTTTCTTTCTGTAGAATGGGCATTGGTAACTCTGCCTTAAAAGTAGGAATACAGAGTTCCTGAAAATACATGAGCAGATATTTTCCAAACAATTTAGGAACAAGACAGTTAAATAATATGCAGCAGTTAAACTAAAAGATTACAATGTCACTAAATCTTAATTAAAGGATTTTTTTATGTGAGCTGCAATGGTAATACCTTATAGACAATGTCTTGTAGTGAAAACTTTGTTACTTTTTCTAAGCATATTAAGAAAGCCTGTTTTACCCACACATACCTGCCATCTTTAAGACAATTTTATTAATGTTCCTGTAATGTGGGATTGAATCTACCAGTTTATCTCATGACAGAATATTCTGTCTTAATCTGGATACTTACTGTTTTTTTGATGGTAATACTAGAAACTTAATAGCTTGTAGATATTCAGAATAAAAGGTCATGTTACTGCTGTATCTGTCCAGAAGTGTTCCACACATGTCAAACACTATTATTTCTCCAGGACAGAGCTTTGCATGCAATAAATATATGCATTTGAAATGCAGATAAAATGAAAATAAGCAACATGAACATGCAACAATAACAGCATGTTGAAAAATTAAAGATGTGTAACTTCTATAGCATTTTCAAGTGGTGGCTACCTTATTCTTGCTCATTGCTTCCCTTTCTATCTGAAGTTTTTACAATATATGCATCACTAACTTCCAGCAGAGTACATCATCTATAAATAGAATTTCTGCTTTACTGTGGGTATTAAAATACCCTAGTGGCTGACTATGTACTTTTAAGATTTTTTTTTTTTTTTTTCTCCCCTGATTAAACCTTTAAAATGTAGAATCATGGAACAGTTGAGGTTGGAAGAGACCTCTGAAGGCTGTCTAGTCCAACACCTCTTCTCAAAGCAGATAAACTGGAGCAGGTTGCTCAGGACCCTATCAAACTGGGTTATAAATAACTCGTGAGGGTGGAGACTACAGGCACTCTGGGCAACCCTATAGAACACTTCAATACTGTTGTTATATTTTTAGTTGGAATTGATGTGGGGTAAAGATACTTACACAGGTCAGCAGCTGCTTCTGATGAAAATGTGCAGAAGGAATCTTCTAATGTGTAGTTTTGTTGGTTTTTGTTTTGTTTGGGGTTTTTTTGTCTTGTTTTTATTTTTTTTGTGTGTGGGGTTTTTTTTTGTTTACTTTTTTTTTGTATTAACAGAAAGGGATTTGGGAAAGCCGAAATATGATATGGATAGAACAGATCCATTAGAGAACAATTATACACCAGTTTCTTCTGTGACAAATATTTCATCTGGCCACTACCCTGTCCCTACACTGAGCAGCACTATTACTGTTATTGCTCCTGCTCATCATGGAAATAACACTACTGAAAGCTGGTCGGAGTTCCATGAAGAGCAGCTGGACCACAACTCCTATGGAAGACCTCCACTGCCAAAGAAACGCTGTAGAGATTATGATGGTAAGACTGTATTTGTTTTTTTAATTGTTTCCTGCAGCTATGGTGGGCCCCTTTCTGAAAAGATTGAGGTAGTCTTCCTTTCTTTTCCTGATCACTTTTTATACTGTTTTTAATATTACAAAATTCTTGAATGCAAATTTTATCCCACATTTTATTAACGTAGCTTTTAGACAGCTTGCTTTATTAGTGTTTGCATAGTTTTTTTTAGTTACTAGAATTATTTTGTATAGATGAAAAATGGTGTATTTATATTAAAATATTTATATTTAAAAATATTTTAAAAATCCAGTTTTAACCAGGTTTTCTGCTTTGACCATGCCACACCTTAGTGGCAGCATCATTTTTTTAATTTTCTCCTACCGCGTGATAATTTTCAACTAGAAAGGTCTAGGGCTACAACTTCCCAGGTTCGTGTTAAACCATTTTTTCCTTGTAGATGTTTCTTAAACTTGGGTGCGTTTTTATGTTTATCTGTGTCTCATGCTATCATTTAGCATGTCTTGTGCCAAAATCTGCACAAGAGGCTGCTGCAGCTGGCAGTGTCTTAGCTAAATTCACCCAGTCAACCTGCTAGCTTGGAAGAGTTTAAATTTCCCCCTAAAGTATTTTTCTGAGTGTTTGTTTGGGTTTTTTTGTTGTTGTTATTGTTTACCACAATGACAGCTTGTAAGATCTAGTCCAGTTTACATTTAGAACTCTGATTAGATTTCAGTATTTCTAGATTGCTATAGAAGATGGGAGGCTGAGCTCTCAAGTGTTGGCAGAGTTGTGCTTGTGAAGAATAGCTTTACCAAACAGCCACTGGAAGGTCTCCCCAGAACCTTCTCTTCTCCTCAACTTACTCGGCCTTTCTTCACAGGAGAGGCATTCCAGCCCTCTGATCATTTTTGTAGCCCTCCTCTGGACCTGCTCCAATGTTTTACTTGCATGTAAAAGAAAAGAAGTAGATGGATGTTCAGTTTTGTTTATTTGTGTATTTCATATTTACACATGTACGTGCATTTATACACTTAATATGATATGTATATATGTAAATAACAGAATTCTTTTTCTCACATTAAACTATGGCAAAATAATTTAATTCTTTCTGAAATAATGGCAAAAAGAGAAATAAATAACTAGAGTGAATTTTCTCATGTTGGAATCTTATAATATTAACATCTAACTTTTAATAAAAATTTCTCAATCCCAGTACCTACACGTTTTACTTAGAAGCACTTCATTATTTTATTTCAGAGTTCATTCAGTGCAGAATGAATTCTTCAAGAAAAATCTAACTCCTGTATTTATTTTTCTAGGATGTAAGTGCAGTCTTCCTATGTTCTGACTGTTAAACATTCAATTTAATCTTTAATATAAATATCTGATGGTATGTGAAACTCTTAATTTCCGAACTGCTGCATTACATGTAGAACGTCTCGTATCTGCTCTGAATTAAACACAGTTGTTGAATACTCATACCAATTCTTTTTAATTTTGATGTTTCAGAAAAGGGTTTCTGTATGAGAGGAGACATGTGCCCTTTTGATCATGGAAGTGATCCAGTAGTGGTAGAAGATGTGAATCTTCCTGGCATTCTGCCTTTTCCAGCACAACCCCCTGTTGTTGAAGGACCACCTCCTCCTGGACTTCCTCCCCCTCCACCAATTCTGAGTCCTCCTCCTGTTAATCTTAGACCTCCAGTACCACCACCAGGCCCTTTACCGCCTAGCCTTCCACCTGTAACAGGTAATGGAACAAGGTGAAAACCTATTTTTCAGCACAAAAGCCTGTCTGTTACTGGCTTGTATGTACTCCAAAAAACTGTTGTAAGAATGTCAGCTATATTTTAGAAAGTTGTACAGTGCTCTACTATGACATAGCTTACTCGAAAATGATTGGGTTTTATGGTAATTCTTGCAAAGTTGATTGTTGTAAAATGTACATGTGAATCTTGAATATAGAATGACACTTTAATTGTGTTTAACCAAAAGCATGGCATGGCAAGACTCAATTCCTTTAGTTTTATAGGCATTATCCGAAACTTGAGTACTGTTAGAGAAGAAGGGAAAAACTGTGGGAACAGCAGATAGTTGACATTTCATTTGTAACAATAAAATTAAAGAGAATTCTTGACTACACCTGCAAATGTCATTTGCAATTAATTTTGAAACTGAACTTGTCAAGTAACTAAGAAAGAAAAATTCTCTAGCTTGTTTTCATTGGAAAGTACTAAAAACTACCCGAAGACTCTTGTGCCTGCCTCTCATTTATAAAATAACAGTTGAGTATTCAGTTCCCTTGTGTGGTTTAAAAACTTAGTTTTATGTGATTATTTCTTTCTCTCTTTTTTTTTTTTTTTTTATTAATTTAGATGCCCCACTTGGTAAAATTATTCAAGAATAATTGATGTTTGATATTGCTTGGAAGTTTCTTAAACTGTTTTAATTTCCAGTTGAACATATATTTAATTAAGGTCTGAATGTATTTATTTGACTTAATATGGAGTGTATCTGTATCGCTGTGGTAATTATTCTGCTTCAGATATTATTTCCAGATCTGTGTGGAAAGTCCAACCAAATACGTGGCTTTGTATCTTTTTCTAAAACATGAATTTGCAATAATTTTTGCAATGACTTGTCACCTCAGCTTTGAAAATGTCATGTTACCATTTGTTAAAAAAAAAAAAAAGTCAAGCCTCAAATTTAAGAAGGATCCCCTTTGGCTTTCCAGAAGAGTTTTAGGTTTCTTCTTGGGTGTTTGGAAGAATAATATCAGTCTAGGTATTGTCATCATAGAATATTTTTGTTAAATTCTGTTTTTAATAGTGTATATTTCCTTGAGTGAGTTCTACAGAGCTTTAAAGATCTGTTGGTGAAGATAAATATTGGGTTAGCAGTTAAATTTTGATTATAGAAAGAAAGTGTTTGGAGAAATGTTATACTATTCAGATGCTTTTCTTTGTAATCTAAGTTCCAAGTCGTTTGCTGGTGGGGATGGTTTTGTACGTACAAATGGTATATCATTATGTCTGTGTACATGCCCTCTCACCTCCTTTTCTTTAAATAGCCTCAAAAGCATTTCAGATCACTTTCCTGTCAGTTTAGTGGATAGTAAATGAATGAGGTGTTTTCCTTTGTTTTTGACAGGACCACCCCCTCCACTTCCCCCGTTGCAGCCTGCTGGCATGGATGCCCCCCCAAACTCAGCAACTAGCTCAGTTCCTACTGTTGTAACAACGGGTATTCACCACCAGCCGCCTCCTGCTCCACCCTCTCTTTTTACAGCAGGTGTAGTACTGAGGCTTTGCCCACAAGGTTTGCTAAATAGAATAACATTAATTCATATTATACTGTACTTTTTAGAGATTATGATTTCATAGTTTGGAAGAATGTATTTGCATAATTTAGACTGTGACAATAACTTAACGCTTGTTTTTCTAGCTTAGTTCAGGACAGAAGTAAAATTTGCATGTTAAATGTGGATCTTGACTATGGAATAATATTTTCATTGCGTTAAAGCAGAGAACTTGGCATGGCAGTTTTTTTAAGATAGCTGTTATACAACTCTTCCATTGTAACTGTATCTTGTAATTAAATGAAATACTATGTTTGAAACCTTAGGGGGTTTAACTGCAATTTATTTTAATTAGACAATTTCTTTGTTACCAGAAACGTATGACACAGATGGCTATAATCCAGAAGCTCCAAGCATAACAAATACTTCAAGACCTATGTATAGACATAGAGTACATGCCCAAAGACCAAATTTGATAGGACTCACATCAGGTGATATGGATCTACCACCCAGAGGTATGCTCTTGAAGCTATACTTAATCAGTTTTAAGTGATTGAGGCAGTTTTCACAGAATGTCATACTGGAAAACATTGCTTTTTAAAAAATCTTCTGGAATTAAGAGAAGTTTAATTGAATAGGGAATTGGGCTTGTATTTGCTTTGTGTGTGTGTTTTTACGAGTAAAATGAAATCTCTTCATAGACTATTGCACTTTGGCTGTAATAACTGGTCACATTGTATATCTTTTATACAGAAAAATGTTAATGTTTCTGTAACAGAATCTTAAGATGTTTTTTGCTGTGGAGAGGAGGGAATAATGCTTACCTGCTAGCAGACTGTTATGCGTGACTAATCTTAACCTCATAGTTCCTGTGGCCCTGAAAAGAAACAGCAGCACAGAAAATGAGAAGGGAGGAGGGATAAAACAAATTTTTTTTTTTTTAATGTGGTGGTGTTTACATCTCTATGTATTTGTATTTAATCTTACTATGTTTCTGTTGGTGTGTTTTCAATGAGGATTCTCCCAATATGATTCCTGTTCTTCACCAAGAGCCACTCCTCTCCCCTCCTCCCCCATCCCTAAATCTTGTTTTTAGGTTGTTAGTGCTCTGGTGTACTGTACATTTCCTATCAGGAACATTTTTGTGTGTGATGTCTTAATAGTAGAACAGAGGTGTTAGCAGAAATGGTGTGAGCCTCAGTATTGTATGGGACACTATGAATTGGGGAGTACAGTCAACTCGAGGCAGATGCTTTCTGTCACACCTCTTATTTTCCTTACATGGATATTACTGTGAGAAAATGAAAACTATTAGATGTTTTGATCTGTCACAGATAGATAAGAAAAAAGTATGTGTCCAAAATGTAATTTGTTTGAACAGGAGCATAATAATTTCAAAATAAACAGTTGTGCTTTCCAGTGCAAATTTAATATGGGCAGGATACCTTTTTACAATCAAATACAAAGAAAGTAAAAAAAAAAAAACAAACTGTAAAATCTTTTCATCTGTTTACAGAAAAACCTCCCAACAAAAGTAGTATGAGAATAGTGGTAGATGCCGAATCCAGGAAAAGAACAATTGGTGCAGGGGATGGTGGAGTTCCTACAAAGAAGACTTGGTTTGACAAGTGAGTTGATCATTAACGCAAGCTTGGCTTAATAGTTGGAATTCCTTGGAGCTCTTTTTTAAAGCTGAAGCACAGATAAACTGTATAAACTGCAAGCAAGTTAAACTGTGAATAAGCTGATGCTATTAAAATAAATCACACCATAGAATGATCTGTATTTGACAGGCCACTCTCAAAGGCAGTATAGAGATAGCTGAAGTTGCTTTGGATGATACCAAGATCTACTCCCTGAAAGTTGGAATGATCTTAGAAACAGAGAAGCTGCAGTTTGGTGGTTGTTAGAGATGACTAATATGAGTTGTTACGGACAGGAAGTACAGCATGTGGTGCTTAGTGTCCAAATATACCTGGGGTGACAAAAGTCTGGAAAGAAGGGATTTTAAGAGATTACTGGAACTGAGGAGAGCCTGAAGTAATAGTTATTTGAAATGTTGGTGGGAAGATGCCATGATACAGCTGAGAAATAGTTTTTCAAGAGTAGCAATGTTGAAGTAAGGACTTGCTGATATGGGCAAATAGTTGTGAACTATCTCATGGATTTATGCGCTCGGTTATGCAGAGAGTATACAATTTTGAAAACTTTTTTTTGTTTTGGGTTTTTTTTGTTGGTTTTTTTGTTTGTTTTTAAGTCTACAGATCATGGTTTCATGCACACATGCTCCTGTGTAAGCATATACAATTTAACATTGTGTTTACTAGCTTGCTATGGTTTTCTGGCTTGATTTTTATTTGTTGCAGGCAAAATTTTAACAGAACAAATAGTCCAGGTTTCCAGAAGAAGGTGCAGTTTGGAAATGAAAACACAAAACTTGAACTGAGAAAAGTTCCCCCAGAACTTAACAATATCAGCAAACTTAATGAGCACTTCAGTAAGTTTGGAAACTTAGTCAACTTACAGGTAAGAGTCAACAAAGAGAAGACAGTATGCTTTGCCTTAAGGGTAGAGGTAGTTGCTAAAAGGAAGATGCCAGTTGTTTTTTAACTGGTTCCCTGAAACTGTTATCACTGCTTTCTTAACTTGTTGATCTCATTGCTTTTAATGGAGTTGCCATTGAAGAAGCAGAAATTAAATGTTCTAGTCTTTCAGATTTCGAGAAAATGTTTTCCTCACATGTAAGACTTCTAAGATACATTGTTTAAAGCATTGAAAATCAATGGGAAGTGTTTTACTTTCACTTCTTTTCTCAAGTTTGGATCTAATATTGTGAACTATTTTTTTGCGATGAATTGTAAATACAAAACCCTCTTTTTCTCATTCTCAGCATTCACAGTGATATAATTGCTTTCTAGTCCCATAGCAGTGGTTTGTCTTTTATAATTACTTTGTGGTGTATCTGAGACCCCCACATTTATAAACAGAAATCAGCAACAATTAGCAAAATATATGAAAGAGATGCAAAGAACTAGGGCCTAACTTAGGCTAACGCTACATACTGCACTATGTGTAATGTCAGTATTTCCTATCCAGTCTCTAAGGTACTCAGTCTGATCTTTCATCACGCTTCATTATCAACAAGTTTCTGATGGTAGCTTGTGTTTTATGTCCCCTTTCTTGTTTGCACTGAGATCAAATGAAGAGGTATAATAGAATATTTTTGTGTGTACTGCTAGAGTACAGAATAAACCTTCTGTGCTTGTTTGAACACTGAGGGAATTAAAATCTTTCTTACTTGCTCTTGAATATTTCTTAAGCCTTTCTATAGTTTACTGGAGAATATGGGTTTATTAGCAGGCAGTGTAATTCAGTAAGGGAGGTAAAACTGTGTGTGAGTGTGTATAGAGGGACAGAAGGATAGGCAGATAGATACTGCTTTTTTTCCAAAAGGTGTAATTTTGTCATTTGAAGATGTCTAAAATATATATTAATTCTCGAAGGAGGAAAGCCAAAATGGATTTTGTTGTCTGGATACTAGACAGGACATTTTCTGTAGCTATTTTCTTTTCTTTGGTGATGCTTCCTCTTGACTTTCAAATGACTACTCATATTTACAATTAGAAATACTGTTTGAATGTTTGGGTTTGGTTTTTTTTTTAACTATTCTTAAATTTTTATTAGCTTAATCTCAGCGTTGCTTCTTGACACCAGGATTTTTAAACGGATCATGAATGGGAAGTGCCTATCTAGTGACCCATATTAGGTTTAAACTGTAAGCTTCTGAGCTTTGAAACTGGTGATTTTATGATAGTCGAGACACAAATGAAAATCCTACATGCAGTAAAGTTTTGTTTTTCTGGTTTAAATCTTAGGTTGCATATCAAGGTGATCCAGAAGGTGCCCTTATACAGTTTGCCACACACGAGGAAGCAAAGAAAGCTATATCAAGTACAGAAGCGGTATTAAATAATCGTTTTATTAAAGTTTATTGGCATCGTGAAGGCAGTGCACCACAAATCCAGACTACCACACAGAAGGTAGAGGATCTAAGTCTATTCTGTCTAGAATGTTATGTAAAATACCATCTTTTAAAAAATGGTTTTAGAAGGTAAAGTAAGTACTTCTGAAACAATGAATACTTTGTGTAATTATTTTCCAAAAGCTACTCCTCATTTTTAGATTGTTTGGTCTCAGATACTAATGAACTCCTGAAAACCTTGTAAGATAAGACTGAAGGTATTTAAGGAAAGACCTTCTGTGACTTATGGAGAATTCCACTCTGTTGTCATCTCGTGTGAAGCAAGATTTTAAGCTGCTGTCTGCTGAATAACATTTATTTTGCTTTAGTTAAAGTGTAGGCTTTTGTCTTTTTATTGTGGTAAGCATAAGACAGCAGAGTTGTTTGTTTTTTTTTTTTTTTTTTATTGGATAATCTAAATATACTTCCAAAGGGTGCTCTTTTTTGCAGCCTCTTCCTTTTTACTTTTCTGTTGAGCACGCATACTGCTATAGAAAATAGCAGTAGAATTTGTTTTACCCAGAGGTACCTATATGTATATACATATATACACATATGTATATGTAGAGAGAAAAGACATGCAAACAGTAGAGGAGACTAATTTTGTGGGAGTGGATCAGGGACACTTTATGGTTTTAAGTGGAGAGGGACATACTGATCTGCCTGGTATCTAGTGACAGGATGCGTGAGAATGGTTCAAAGCTGCATCAGGGGAGCTTCAGACTTAACATTAGGAAGCATTTCTTTACTGAGGGTGGTCCACCACCGGAACAGACTTCATAGAGAGGTGGCTGATGCCCCAAGCCTGTCACTGGTTAAAGAGGCATTTGGATAATATCCTTAATAACATACTTTGACTTCTGGTTAGCCCTGAAGTGATCAGGCAGTTGGATTAGCTGATCGTTGTAGGTCGCTTCCAACTGAAATACTCTGTTCTGCATTTTTGGTTTGAATTGCACACTGGAGCACCTGTTGGTACTTGTCATGTGCATAGTAGCATTGGCAACATTTTGAGAATTTGAAACAGCAGTTACTGTTATGGAGTTTAGATTAGTAACCTGTGATGAGCCAAAGCATATTTTTTAGCAGGCATAATGAATCTCCTCAGACATAAAAGGAAGCTTGGATTTGAAGTCCTCCTTTCTCTGGATGGTCTGTGTCATCATCTTTCAGAATTAGTGACCCAGTTTCCCATAGCAATCCTGCTGTAGGGCATTTTAACAGTTTCCTTTCTCCCCTTCTTATATCTACAAGTGCCCTGCTTTTTATCTACAGAAATGCAGTTTTAATGACACCTATCTCACTGTGTCTACAGTTATCATCCTTTCGATGTGAGTTTGGAATCAAATTTATAAATAACCTTGATGCTTGATCTGAACTAGTGCTACTCAAAATGCTATTTATTTTCTAAGCTTGATTTACATCTCATCAGCCAGAAGAGGGCAGTGGAGCATGTTGTTTGCATTCATACAGACATTGCCTCTTTTGAGGCGGATAGCTTGAATAGTTACTGCCATTAGCTTCTTTGCTGATTATGCTGTCCAGGTTGGAGTACTAGTTGTACATTTTCAAACAGATACCTTATCTGGATATTTGCTATTTTATACATCACCTTCAAATAGTCTTGCGGTTTTTAGTAATGTTACTGGCTTCCCAGCATACTACCTTTGGCAAGTTAACCTTGATGGCTTGAGAATGAATTCCCCTTGGTACTGGGTGACAGCATTAAGATTCCCACTTCACAAAGAACAGCTTTTCAGCATGTCAGGAGGCTACGACTTCAAGACTGTTATTTATGGGCAACAGAGGGCACACAGTGTGAAGAAAAATTTAAACAAGGAAATTAAAATTTTAAGTGCAACACTTTCATGTTCATCTACTCCACAATATAACAGTTATCAAATTGAGTCAGTAAACAGGTATTTCTAATTTGTAAGGCCTTCAGGAGCATGAATATTTACTTCTAATTGAAATTAGTATTTGATAGATCTACAAGTACTATAGAATCTCTTGCTTATAGGACTTCACATATTGTAAGTATCTGAATTTTTGTGAAGATTTCTGGTGTATTAATTAATTACAACTGTATTCACTTAGCCTGTATTTTTTTTTTTTCTGTCAAGCACGAAAGACAGGGTTTTGAATTTTTTTTTTTCTTTTTTTTAACTGAGTTAGCTTTTAAGTTGTCCCTTCAGTGGTATCTGGTCCTGCACAATTTCTTAAGCCTTGCTGTTTCTTACTGTGGAAATTCTGTAAAAGATGTGGAAGTACTTGGTAAAGATGATGGGAATGAACCATAATAAGTCATCAAATAAAGAGGCTTCTGCGAGGAAGCAGAAATAATGTGCTCTCCACATCTGTGGTAGATAAAACAAGTAGTACTGGTCTTAAAAGGCAGCACAGGAGATTTAGGTTAATATTAAAAAAGATTTTCTCATGCCATGGGATACTGAAACACTTTTGCCTAGAGGTGATATGACCTCTTTCACTGGAAATCTGTAAGAACTAGTTAGATAGATACTGTCAGTAATAGCTTAGGTATAGCTGACTTTGCTCTGGAGTGGAGGAATGGATTAGGTGACCTCCTGAGGGTCATAAATATGTCAGGAAGTTCACTGGGAAGCATATTTTCTTGATCTTAAGTGCTTAATGTTTTTGTCAAAGTAATAAAAAACCCAAGGTGTTAACTGTCATGGCATATCCATGGTAGCTTCAAAGATCAGCATCCCTGTTTTCTTTTTCTTTAGTACCATCACTGCATTTCTCCATATTCTTCTTTCTATTTTGTTCAAGTTAAATACATAGGAGATGAAAAGTGACATATCATTACAAGTCTTTATGATTCAAGTTTGTATTCTGCCTTTCTGTAACTATATGATGGTAATGAAAAGATTTGTGAAAGGACTCAGAAGACTGCTTATTACTTTTTATCCAATTCTAATAGGTGGAAATTAAGGTAGCCTAAGTAGAGATGATTAATAGAAGTAGACCAGAGTTGTTTGATCACTTCTGTGAGCTGCAAGTGCCAAATAGATGTTATTGCTGTAGGCACTACACAAATAGTATAACATCCTAAATCTTAGGAAGTGTTTATTTTTGCCATGAGGTGAAAAAGCTATTGAATGATACAAGAACTGTAAATCTAAATGCCATTGCAGCCATTTCATGATGTGTTTATTCAATTACATATGTATCAGCCTTTTGTTGTTAATATTATGATGTGCTTTTTTGGGGCTGGGGTGCTGTTACAGGTAATACAACCTTTAGTTCAGCAACCTAGTTTACCGGTAGTGAAACAGTCAGTCAAGGAGCGATTAGGTCCAGTACCTGCAAGTAATATTGAACCTGCAGAAGCACAGAGTGCCAATACAGAAGTCACTCAGGTATGTATGATAGTTAAAAAATCAGTTGCACGTTTTTTTCTTTTTGTAGTAGGTTCCACAGTATATGAATGTATCCGTTACAGTTACTAATATAGTGCAAGTACACATTTACTACTTAAAAATGCATCTAAGAGCGGCATTTTGATATTAAAGTTTTCCTCAGTGCAGTGATAGTTGGCCTTCCTACCCCAGCATAGCACTTAATTTTTAGTATCACACCTTTTTAATTATCAGGGGGAAAAAACCCAAAAACAAACACAAAACCAAATCTAACAACCAAAATAACACAAAACCAAACCACAACTAACCTAACAACCCAAAAAACATAAACCCAAAACTAACAACCCCAACAACGCCAACCCCACCACACCTAACCACCCAACAACCACCCAACCACAACTACCAACCCAACCCAACAACCCAACCAACCCCAAGAACGCCAAACCAACAAAAAACTAACCAACCAAAAAAAAAGCTGAAAACCAACCAAAAAAACACAAAACCAACTAACCAAACCAAAAAGAACCCAAACCCCACAACCCAACCAACCCACGAAACAAAAAAACCCACACACAACCCCCCAAATCCAAACCAGTGAAAAAAACAAAAAAAAAATCCAACCAACAACCCACCCAACCAACCCAACAAACAAAAAAACCTCAACCCCCCAAATCAACCAACCAAACAAAACCGTCGAACCAAAAACCACACAACCAAACAAATAAAAAAATCACAAAACCAAACCAAAACTAACAAATGAAAAACCACCAAACCAGAACTAACAAAAAAACCCACAAACCCAAAACTAACAAACAGAAAAAATCCTACAAAACCAAACTAACCAACCAAAAAAAAAAAACCACCAACGAATGCAAAAAAATCCCACCAAAGCAAAAAAAAACAGAGAAAACCCTACCAAACCACCAATAAAATAAACCAGAAAACCAACCAAAACTGACCCCACCAAACCAACAAACAAATAAAAAAAAAAACCTGCCAAGCAAACAATATAAAACCACAAAAGCCAAACAAAAAAAAACCCCGAACACCAAACCAACCCACTGAACAAAAATATACACCAAACAAACAAAAAAACCCCCACACAACAGACTGGAAATATTTTGGTAATGTTGTGTTAAATTGCAGTTTTCAGATTTCAAAAAAAAGCTGGTATCTATCCAAAGAACTAAAAGTTATGCTTTTATAATATTATATCTGTTAAACAACTAAAACCATTAGACACCCATGAGCAGCACCTAAAAGTGTTTCAGTATTTGTACATCACCCTTAAAATATGAGGAAGAGTGTAACCACAGTAGCGATATGAATAATGACAGAATCTGACATGTTACTCCTTTTAGAAATAGTGTTTGGTTTATTATTGTAAGTATCTCATTATTAGCTTTGTGCCACTGCTTTAGTTTTGCTTCTGAAGACCACCACACTTCAGAAAACATTTGTAGTTTAAATTCAACCAGCAACTTTGTGCCATTGATGCCTGCAAATAGCAGATAAAACACAAAAATTGAAGTGTATTTAAAGGGTCCTGTGTGGATAGTCCTCTGCCAGCTAGTATGTCATGAAATTCTTGCAAAAATATGTAGTATAATCTTTGATTCCAAATTTGGCTCTATCATTGTCCTATCTAATCTATTTCTAGATGTATATTAACTGTAAGATAATATAACTACAATTTTATAGACTGCTTTATTATTTTTCTTGTATTGTTGTTCAAAAGTTTATAATTTTATTAGTTAAATGTTTTTTCTAAACTCCTAACGTTTAGAATTACATAGGAAAAAGTAAAATATTAATAAATATTTGAACTATCATTTTGTTCTGTTTTCTTAGAATGTGACTAAATTGTCTGTGAAGGATAGACTGGGTTTTGTGTCAAAGCCAGTTACTCCAACAACTGAAAAGGTAAGAGAATGTCTTATGTTCTCTTGCTCTCACATGTTACTTCAGTAGAATTAATTTTCATAGAATCATAAAACCTGTTGTGTAAGTACTGTTTTTCAGAACAGTGAGTAAAGCTCACTGTAAAGCTCACGTGAGTTAAAGGTTAGTGTTATGAAGTATAACATATCAAAACTCAGTAGATGGCTAAATGATTATAAGAATAATACAACAAGCTAGGACAGAAGTGGCTATTCCATGGCATTGGTTTTAATATTGTAGGTTCCATTTATTCAGTCACGAAAATAACTAGGTATGTTCCAGGATCCTGACTTACGAGAAGAATACAGAAATACTTTTAAAAAAAGATAAATATTGACGCTACTTATGAATCTATAGAAAGCCTTTGTACAAAAACTTTTTTGTGCTTCTTTGTCCCTTAAAAGGTGATGCTGTAAACATTTACCCTCTTGTTTGGTCTTAAACTTTGCAGTACTTTTGAAAAAAGTGGAAATGAATCAGTATAGAAAGGACAAAGAAAGGTGTGGTGGGAAAGGTGCATCTTAATTGTGATTATGATTGTAATTATGGATTTTGCCCAGTGGTTGCAATTTTCAGTACACAGAGTTGTTGATGTGTTTACTTCAGTAGCAAAGTTTGTAATGCATGTTTCCAGGCCTATTTATCAACTTAGGAGACAGACTTCCACAGCGTTTGTAACATTCATTGAGAAGACTTTTGGTAGGAAGGTAACAACTTTTTCCCAGCAAGAAGTTTCCTCTGTCTGGGTATATACCTTTACTATTGGGAATTGGTTTGACCTGAAATGAATGAAGCATCCACTGCATTTCTTCCCGCCTTTAAAGTATGGTAGTTAATGCATTTAGTGGAATCTAGCAAGTAAAACTCACAAAGATACTATGCTGTACTTAGCATACAAAGGTGACAATACATAATGTTGAATTGTAATTGTAGAGGATGTCTCTTTAACTCATTCCAAGCTGAGCAGTCCACTAAATGCACTGATCTTGGCTTCTTGCCTGTATTTTGTTGTTGTTTGACTAGTTGCATTCTTGTTGCCCTAAATTAGTTGTAGATAAATATCTTCCTGTTTGTTCCTGAACTGCATCTTGGATACATGCTATATATACTTTAGAAATAGGAAGTCTTCAGTTTGAATGGATACACTTGTTTTTCTCCTTCCGTAAGAGTTGAGTTATCCTGAAACATTTCTACAAAGAGTAAATTCATGGTAGAATGGCTTTCTACTGTGTTGTCTTACAGTACACACTGATTCTGATTAGCTGCTGGGCTGTTCAATGCACTGATTGCGAAGCAGCAGTTTCCTTTGGCATTTTGAGTAGGTTCTGAGTCTTAGTTTAAACTGTTTTTACCTACTACTTTCCCTTTACAATGACATACCTTGCTTAATTTGCAGTGATAATGCTCTATAACCATTAGAAATTAAATGATTGACAGCTGTCTGAAAAACATAGATGTCATGTCCTAGATATTTTCTGCTTCTGTCTGAGTGCAGACAAGAACTTTCCAGTAAGGAAGTAGGTAGCTAAGCTTCCCAAAGAGTAGGAGAAAAAGGACATGAAACAGTCATCATAAGGCCTTTTAAGATCTGTACAGGGACTTGAAATTTATGAACTTGTGAAGAGATTCCCACTGTTCCTTCTCTTGAACAATACAAAAGGATTTAGAGGACATTAATGTGTTGCTTCTTGCCTTTCTGTATTAGTTGGTGCAGGTAGATCTGCTGTGGCATCGCTTCTAATATTAAAAGAGATAAAGAAGCATGGTTCAGGGAAGAAGACTGTTCAGGGCAAAAGGCGTGTGACAGTATTTTTGTCTTTACTTCATCCTCTGTGATGTGGTCTTTCTTAAAGCTACTTTGTAATAGGAACTATACAATTGGGATGTGCTTTAAAAACCCCCAACTTCCTTCATCTCCTTTTTAATGGCCTGTTTAGAGCATTTTATATCACCTTTTATAATACCCCATAACATGCTTTGAGTTTTTGTTTCGTTGTTGTTCTTCCTGCACTGCCTACTCTAGAAAATACTGTTGAAAGAAATATTATCAACAGCACACTGAAGTGAAAAGCTTTTATATTAAGCATTCGTGATGTAAATTCTTCTGATCTCTTGATCTTTTCTGTCATTCTGTTTCTTGACTTTTTTTTTTTTCCCTCTTTTCCTCTCCAGTTGGTGGGTAGTGTGTCTGTTTTATGGAGTGCATGGTGACCATTAGACTCTGCATGCATCTTTTACCACACACATGTATATATATAGTATTTTTAAACTCCTGGACATGATACCAACTGCATAATTTCTGTGATTTGCTAACAAGGCAGACAGGATCATGCCTGTGTTATCTCCAGCACTTAGCCGTGATTTTTTTTTTAATACTAACATGGCCAAAATGTCCATGGTAAGGAAACAGAATAGTCCAAATCTTCAGGCATTGTGGAGATATCCATAGTATACTTCAGACAACTTTTTGTAAAGCAGACAACTGCATTCTCAGTAAGTCATGGAAAAATTCATACCTCATTACAAACATGGGAAAGAGAACAGAGAGACATAGGAGTCTCTGCTGTTCAATGTTGAAGACTTCCCTTTTGTTGATTGTGCAAGCTGTACTTTGCACAAGCTACATATTAAAATGAGCTGTTGTTTCTACTTTGGACCTTAGTTTCTAAAATTATGTTGAATTTTTGTTTGGAGAATTCAGGCAGCTGTGAAAAAATGTATTTTGAACTTCAAAACAAAAAAGAAAAAGTTCCATTATTCTTGGGAAAATATCAATCTTCTGTTAATTATGTTCAAATACGTAATTTATTTTTTTTTTTACATTGAAATTCACTGGCAAAAAAATAAAATGATTTCCTCCTATAGGTTTTATCCACTTCTACTGGCTTGACAAAAACTGTGTACAACCCTGCTGCTTTGAAGGCAGCACAGAAATCTTTGCCTGTTGTTTCCACTTCCGTGCTAGACTCTAATGAAGCACAGAAGAAAAAACAGGTAAATTAAATATGCTTCTTTATAAAATGGACCTAGATTGGGAGCTTGTGACCGCTAGAGGTTCTGCACTACATGTATTCATCTCAGGAGCACAGATGAAACTACTCATAAGATTAAATTCACTCTAATGGGTTCTTTTCAAAGGACAAGAAAATTCAGCATTGTTTTGTCTTTTTTTTTTTTTTTTTTTTCAGTGTATGTTGAGGCAGTGTAAGCAGGACTAAAACTCTCTAGAAGTTAAAAATATGAAACTCTTTTTCCTGGAAGCAGAATCTCCATGTTGAGGCAGGAATTGTCTATCATGAGTGAGAAGCGAGTATAGTAACGATAGTCACTGTTCTTTTCTCTTAAGCCTTTTTGGAACTGGCCTTGATCATCATCAAACTGGACTTTTGTGTATTTTGTACTTTTGACCAAAATTTCTTGTGACCAAGTTTCTTCACTTGAGAGAGCTGAGAACTGTATAACTGTATTATTGTTTCCATACTATAGTTCTTCTGAATCCAGTTTTAGTTTTTGCATAGTACTAGGTGGGTCTTTTTGGTGTTTGGTGCGGGGTGGTTTTTTTTTTTTTATGTTAGAACACGCAACAATATTGCATTTGATCTTGATCACTCAGTTGTAGCTTACCTTAGCTTGCTTAGAATTTTCAAAACAGCCCAGTAAAGCTCCTTTTTCAGGTTTATTTTTAACAGTTAGAAAATCTAAATATCAGACATTGCTTATCTTAGTGGTTTCAGATCACAAATTAAGAGTTCAATACTAAGTTAGGTTCAAGCATAAATATTGGAAGCAGTGTAACTGTTGAAGATTTTAGCCTGCTGGTAAACTTCTGTAACTAACGCCTAATATAATTTGAGACAGTAGTTTGTAGCTGCGTGTCAGTTGTGGCATTGGTCCAAACTTAAAAGAAATTACTTCTAATTTTGGGACTTCATTTCATATTTGTCCCCTAAAATGTGTTTTTCAAAGTAAGAGCATTTACCATACAGGTTAAGTCACTAAATGCCTGTGAAATGGCAAAAAAGCTCACAATAAAATTGACTTGTCATTACATCTGTAGAGGGTTTTTTTTGAGTGAAGATACTGAAGATGTGCGAAGTGATTGGCTCTTTTTTTCATATGCTCTTGTGCTCCTTCCTCTCTTCAGAGTTTTCTGTTATAATATACTAGTATTTGTGGAAAAACATGATTTTGTGAGACTCACTCCTTTCTTTCCTCCTGTCTCCATAATTTTATCTTAGCATTCATCCCCTTATCTTCCCTTTTCCTTCAGAAAAATGGTTGCACACTGTATTGCAAAACTAACTTTTCGTGCAGTAAAATTTGTCAGTATTTGGAAAGACACACAGAAGAAGCCTTACTACTATTTCTTTTTTTATGGCTGTGGTTCATTTTCAGTGTTTATAAAAGATAATCCACTTGCAGTCTGATCCCAGTTAATTGGTGATCTAGAGGTTCAAATCATGATCTTCCTCTCTTTATATCCCATTAAGTATGTCGATATCAAAGCTTTTAATTGTTTTCTGAAAGTATCCTGCTAAGACTTCTACATCCTGTTACCTGAGAGCAAGAAACAGTTGCTTTCTCTCAAGCAATTAGTAAGAGCTGAGTTCAGCAGCTGTAGCACCTCCTCCTGTTTCTTCTGAGTGCAGTATGTTCACAAATGTATCAATTTCAATTCATTTTGATTTGCCCATTGCATTGTCAAGATTCTGGTTTTAGCAGATTTTAGTGGTAGTACTTGCCACTTCCAAGTTATAGCAGTCAGATGCAAGAGAGATGGTTTTCTTTGGGTAACACTTCCAATTTTAAAAAATATAATGTCTTTTTTGGCCTTTAAATGTACTGAAGAATGTATTGTAATTGATGGACTTGATTTACAGTTGCTTTCAGGACACTGTCCTTGCATACTTAAACTCTTGTACACACCTCTTGTGGTCGTGTATTATATTGCCTTTTAGCTTTCAGTGGAGTTACCTAAGGGGTTACTTTGTACATAATAATGAAGTCCTACCCTCACAGATCTAACTAAGAAAGATCATTAATCCTTCACTAATTTGGCTTATGTTCTCCGAAACATAATTTGAAATATTACATATTAGTACCTTGAGTTTCTGTTACTGATTCCCCCCCCCCTTGTTATTGTCAGTTACTGTTACATAGCCATCAAGTATAGTATATTATTCTTCTGGTGTTATTTTTCAAAATTTAGAAACTTTCTGTAAATTTTTTTTTATGCTTCTAGGAAGCATTGCGACTTCAACAAGATGTGAGAAAAAAGAAGCAAGAAATCTTAGAGAAGCATATTGAAACACAAAAGGTAAAATATTAGTATTAAAGAAAGTTAGCAGTTTAGTTGTAAAATCTCAGTTCACTTAAAAATATTTCAGAATTTGTCAGCGTGAGATACAAAACAGGCCTATAAAATAAGCATTATTTATTATTGCATTATTTTAAGCTTAGAATTTTAATCTAACTTGTCTTACTAGTTCATTTAAAAACCAATTTTATGCAATTTAGGTGCAATTTTAGTTGATATTGCCTAAATTGGATGCAACATGCTTAGATGTTTTGGCAGAAGTGAAAACCTGAGAGTTCTACGTGAGGTGAGCAGGAAAGATTGGTGTAGAAAAGTATGCGTGATGGCACATAGGCTTAGAAGGAGAAAAGGTCCAAAATGTCATTTAATTTGAAGAAAAATCTTGAAGTAGTTTTAATTATGTTGAGCAAATCTGTCCAAATGAAACAGAGATACAGGATGTTCATTAGCAAATTCGGTGATCGGAGATTCAGAGATTATAATTTAATATAAACTGTTAAAAGCCATATGTGTTAAGTTTGAAGATCACAGCAAAAGAAATGCAATATTCTGTTTTTCCTTTAGTTGTAATAAGTACTGGAATACAGATCTGTAATATTAATTGCTAAGTAAGAAGATTTTTAATTTTTTTTTTTAATTGGACAGATGCTGATTTCAAAGCTGGAGAAGAATAAATCCATGAAGTCAGAAGACAAAGCAGAAATCATGAAAACACTGGAAATTTTGACTAATAGCATTACCAAGTTAAAGGACGAATTAAAAGGCGTATCACCAGGAGGAGGAGCTCCTTTGAAAAGCATGAAAACAAAGACTCAGGTACTCAAGTTTTAGTCAGCTTCTTAATAAGATGAATATATGTGCTTATGTCATGAGAATAAAAATATGCAGGCACATCAGCAGTATTAGAACCATACTGGTTTCATTTTGAAGTGAGATTAGTTGTCTTCTTTTTAAAGGAACAGTTAATTTTAAAACCATGGACCTACTCTTACATTAGTATTATTACATCATCATGAAAAAACCCCAAACAAATGACAAAACAAAACCAGAAATTTTATGATTATTTCTTTTGCCTTATCCAATCTTTTGTGTATAGGCTATTGCTTTCTAAAATTTTGCAAGGAGATCATGAAAATAGTATTTCTCATGCAAAAGGTTTATCATTATGTGACACAGATATCTTCTAGTGAGGTTTAATAGACAAACTGATTCATGAAGCTAGTTGACAACTGTACTTTTACATAATTTTCTAGGTCTTTTAATGGCACTAAAATATTTCAATGTAATAGGCTTTTTAAATTGAAGATGGTACTGGTTTTCTTTGATCTAGCTACCCAGGTTTGGCTTGTACCTGTGAGGGCAGTTTCCCTTCTCTGCTATCATTCTTGTTAGTACATGGCTATAACCAGTTTTCCCAGCTGCTTAAAGATGCAGTTACCAGACCTTTTTAATGTATTTTGCTTTTTATAGAAATATTTGTTCCTAAACGGGTCACAAGGTCATTAAGTGAAACTTTGAGAAATAACATTTTAATAAATTAATGTGTTCTTCTAAATATATTGAAAGCTTTTGTTGCCTTACCAAATGAGGAAGTGCATAATAATAAAAAAACAGATTTTTGTACAGCTGATTTTCCAGCAAAGACAAAATGTCTTGATCTTTTCTTGCTGTTTTCATTCAGTTCTTAAATCTTCAGAATGCTTAGTTGTTTTTTATAATGCTTGAGGTTTTGTTTTAAACAGTTGGTGTAACATTACAAAACAGATTTAATTTAAATGCATCGTTACTTTTCAGTTTGAAGCAGAATTTTTACTGCTTTATTTTACACAGATATACAGGCATTAAAAGTAATTGCAGTGTAAATTACAGGGATGTACAGTTCTGAAAATAAGTATCAAAAAGAAATACTGAAATCACCTGTACGTACTCACAGTAGCTTCTTTTGTTGTTCATCAGTCAGGAAGAAGCTGAAGCAGCATATTTTTATCCTGAAAATGGGCATAGATTATAATTTCTGGAAGTCAATTTATACCTCTTGAAACAAATTCCATTGCAGTGGAATATTCTACTGTGTTTTAGAGGGAGAAATAAGGGTAGTAGTCTCAGAATTCAGGCACTGTTAAGGTTAAACTCTTCTTTTTTTGGAGATGAGAGAAATACTTTTTAAAAAATATTTTTACGCTTTTGAGAAAGACTGGATGTCTGGTGAGAAAATGTTTCTGACAGGTCTGAAGGAAGTTACCTTGTAACTGTAGAGTGAATTTGAACCACAGCAGTCCTAGGCATTTGCAAAATTTTAAAGCCACATTTGATTGTTAAAGCCTCATATTTTTCAGAAGTACTATTCTGGTGGTGTACGGTGTTTCATAAATTTGAACAGGGAAAAGCAGTTTATATCAGTTTTGATCCAAGAATAACAATTGGTTCTGGATTTTGTCACATGCAAGGAAAATAATTCAGACCCACAGAAAAGTAGCAGCAAGTTTCATCATGAAAACTTGGTAAAATCTTGGCTAGAAAATTTAAATGCAGCATTTTAACTCATGACAGTTATTTTACCATGACAGTGGTCTAGTCAGTTCTTGGAGTGGACAAGATAATAGTCCAATAACACAAAATTGCTCAAAGTGTTTGAGATTAGAAGAGATCTCTGGGGATTGTTCCATCACAACGCTACAGGCTTGGGGAAGAGTGGCTGGAAAGCTGCCTGGCGGAAGAGGACCTGGGGGTGCTGGTCAGCACCTGGCTGAATATGATCCAGCAGTGTGCCCAGGTGGCCAAGAAGTCCAGTAGCATCCTGGCTTGTATCAGAAATAGTGTGGCCAGCAGGAGCAGGGATGTGATTGTGCCCCTGGACTTGACATTGGTGAGGCTGCGCCTCAAGTACTGTGTTCAGTTCTGGGCCTCTTACTACAAGAAAGACACTGAGTTGCTGGAGAAGTGCAACCAAGCTGGTGAAGGGTCTGGAGAACAAGTCCAATGAGGAGAGGTTGAGGGAACTGGGTTTGTTTAATTTGAAGAAGAGGAGGCTCAGATGAGAGCTTATCACTCTCTACAACTACGTGAAAGGAGGTTGTAGTGAGGTGGGTGTAGCCTCTTCTCTCAACTAACTAGTGACAGAACTGGAGGAAATATCCTGAAGTTGCACCGGGGGAGGTTTACATCAAATACTGAGAAGAATTTCTTTACTGAAAGAGTAGTTGGGCACTGGAACAGGCTGCGCAGGGAGGTGATGGAGTCACCATCCCTGGAGGTATTCAAAAACTGTGTAGATGAGGCACTCCACTGCATCCTCCAGTGGGATGGTGTGGGTTTTTTTGTGTGGTGCTTTGTTTTGTATTGTTTTTCTTGTGGTTTGTTGGGGTTTTTTTGTGTTGTTTTGGGTTTGGATTTTTTTGTTTGTTTGGTTGGTTTTGTGGGGGGGGGTT